>JAPTJF010000320.1:61565-72951 GCA_029339195.1 Micractinium sp. NFX-FRZ
CCTGGCTGCCGGCGCCGCTGCCGCCTGGGGGCCCCATCCTACCTGTCCCTTCCTTCCTACCTGTCCTGGCTGCCGGCGCCGCTGCCTCCTGGGGGGCCCATCCTACCTGTCCCTTCCTTCCTACCTGTCCTGCCCGCTGTCGGCGCCGCCCTCGGGACCCTTTAAGGAAGCTTCCTGCCTGTACTGGGCAGACCCTTGCTAGGAAAATCAGGAAGGATAGGAAAGCTAGGATGGAGGTCCTGGGGCGTCTGTCCATGGTCGACACCTCGGGGCCTCATGTCCTAGCTGTCCTATCCTTCCTACCTTTCCTAGCCGCCCGTGGCCCCACCCCGGGCGCCCCATCCCAACTGTCCTATCCTTCCTACCTTTCATAACATACCTAAAAATAACCTAAACCCCCAAACCCTAAAACCCTAAAACCCTAAAACCCTAACACCACAGCGGGCAGCTAGGACAGGTAGGAAGGATAGGACAGCTAGGATTGCGCGGCGGTGGCCGCGGGGCGGGCGGCGGGGCGGGCGGGGCCGGGAAAGCTAGGAAGGATGGGAAAGCTAGACCGTCTCGAAGCGGGCCCAAGACAATGCTAGGAAAGCTGGGAAGGTTAGGACAGCGGGTGGAGATGGCTGAGGTAGGACGTGGCGGACCCCCTCCAGCGGCCAAGCCGAGCTGAGCTAGGCAGCCAGGAACGAAATTCCATGGTTAGCTAGGACTGTCCTAGCTGTCCTAGCTAGGATTTTACAGCACAAAATGGTGTCCTAGCTTGCTTCCTTAGGAAATCCGACCTACCCTTGCCCATTTCTGCCCAGGCTTCAAGATGCTGCAATGCTTTGCTCCCTGACTGACGTTTTGGAGGCAAATGCTTGCAAGCCTGCACCATGCATGGCACCATGGCTGCCCAGTTCCTTCATGTTGCCAAGTACCGCCGGCGATCCTGCATTATGCGCTCCCCCAACCTCTTTACGGCCCCTAGCTTCACTAAATGGTGACAGACGCTGAGCTGGGGACCCGCACTGGAATGCGCCCTCGGGGGGCACTGTTCCGCTGGTGCTACCACGGACTGGAGCGGCTGAGGCGGGGAGTGAAGCGGTGGGTCGACGACACCCACAGAAAGTGAGACAGCGCCGCGCCGCGTGTTCGCGGTGCAGCCTGGTGGCCCCCACACCCCTACACCACAGTCCCGCCGTCGCTCCCGCCTGCCGCCGCCGCCCCTGCCATGCACGCATGCCTGGCTCGCCTGCCTCTTCTGAGCCGCCCCTTCTCCCAAAACTTTCACACGACCTTGCAAGCTCCACACCCGTGCAGGGATATGAACGTGAGGCTTACGGAGCAGGACTGCAAAGGCTGGCAGGTGGCTGCCGTCCTGGCCATAGTCCTGGTGGCCAAACTGCATTTGGATGAGGGGCTGCCAGGTAGGCGGGCCCGTCTGGCTGGCTGGCTTGCGCTGCACTGTCCTGCTGCTGAGGAAGGGGGCGGAGAGAGCATTGGCAGCGGTGGGTGCTGCCGGCGGGCGGTCCAGTGCACCCTGTCATGCATATGGCTGGTGGATCGCGGAGTACATTTATCACGCCAGGCCTGCCAGCCCTAGCCCTGGGCGCACATGCCCGCCGCTCGGCGCTCAGCCGACGCTCCCACGCACACTGCCTCCCGAAATCTGCTCCTGGTGTGCTCACAAGGTGGCCCCTCCACTGGCCCCCTTCCCCTCTCCCCCCCTGGGCTAACCTGGGCTGCCCGCAGGCCTGGCGCTGGCCTGCTCCGGCTCCGTCTTCGCCCATGCTGGCATGGCTCTCATGGCGAAGCGGTGGCCGCAGCTGTATGCACGCCACAGGGAGGCATGGGTCACGCTGGCGGTGCTGGGCAACAGCGTGGTGTCTCATGCCCTGGGTGAGTGCTCGCTTGCGGCAGGCGGGGGCTTCCCATGTTGCCTTGCCTGGGCCGGCCGCACAGCTGTGCGCTCCTTTGCGGGGGGGTCATATCATGATCAGAGAAGACTTTGGGGACGGGGGGCGGGGGTGGGGGTGGGGGGCCTGGCATCAGGCGGGCATGGGTGCTCAGGTGTGCACGTTGGTATTGGCCCCCCCGCCCCCCCGGGATCTCTGCGGTGCCCCACCCCGGTTTCACGATGACGCATTGCACGGGCCCGCTGACGCGCTTCCCATCCCACAGAGGAGCGAGCAGCCCAGGCATGCCGTGCAGCCTGCCGGCAGGGCGGCGGTGCCCCCGCTGACGGCAGGCGCTGGCCCACCCCCCCATGCGCCTTGCTGCTGCCCGTGCAGCGGCGTACGGCGGCACCAACCACTTCCTGCACCACCGCGGCTCCGCCCTGCTCCTCCTGCTCATGCTGGTGGCGATCCACCGTGCATCCTGGACCTGCATATTTGTGGTGCACGGGCGGCTGGACTCGCGCTGGGCGGCGCTGGCGCTGCCGCTGGTGGCGCTGCTGCCGGTGAGGGCGGGGCGGGCGCGCTGCAGCGGGGAGGTGCAGCGCTGCAGATGGAGGGTTTCTTTTCAGCAATACCTTCGGCATTACCCCCCCATCCCAGTTGGCCTGCCTACCTGCCCCTCCGCCGCCCCTGCCTTGCAGCAACTGGTGGTGCCGGGGGGCGGCTCCTGCGCCAAAGTGCTGGCGGCACCAGGGGCCAGCGCTGCCCTAGACGACTTGCACATGCTGCTGGGGGTGCTGCACTCGCCCGTGCTGGGCCCCGCTGGCGCCATGCTGGGCGCGCTGCGCTGGCATGGGCAGGCAGGCGATGAGGTGGCGTCGGGCATGCGGCAGTGCCACACACTCGACTTGTGGGTGCTAGGCATGGTGGGGTATGTGGTGCCAGTCACGGCGCTGCGGGTGATGGAGCGGTCGGCAGGGCCCGCAGCAGCAGCGCCCCGGCTGCAGCAGGGGCAGGCAGCGGGGGAGGCGGAGGAGGCGCGCCGACGGGGTGACGCCAGCTGGGAGCAGCGGCAGCAGGAGCAGGGGCAGCACGATGCGAGCGGGTGGCTGCGCACCGCTTACTATGCCAGCAGTTGCATTTGGGCCCTGTCCAGCTCGCTTCGCACGTGAGCCGGATCATTACTTTGTAGTACAGTCAAAACCCCAAACCCAGTTAAACTGTAATGCAAACAGCCACCCCCACGGTCTGCCTGCCGGCAGTACGCTTACGTCGACAGCACCCCACCCAGCCAGTACTGCCGACAACCTACTCCCAACCCTAAGCTGCCCCAGCGGAACCGCCAGCTGGGTGCTGCCAACTCTCACAACAGTTTTAATCACAGTGTTTGTCCCTGATGTGTTGTGTTGGGGGGTGTCAGCGCCACCTGATGCCGGGCCGGGAGCCGCTGCGGCCTGGAGTGTTGGAAGCCACGCCCAACCGCCAGTGCCTACTGCACCTGCGGAAAACCCAAACATAGGGCAGGCATCTGAAGCCTTCGCCACGGGTATGCAGTTTCTGTGGGTGTACAGGGCATGCAGTGCCCCCGCACCTGCACCCTGCGCTGCCGCAGCGTGGCGGCCACACTGGGTGCGCCGCCACCCTCCACAAGCCAGTAATTCCGTACCCGGGCATACCCTCGCGCAGTGCGCCGTCAACTCCGTCTGCAGTGTGTCCTGCGTTTCAAACTCAGTCCCGAAGCCGCCCGAGTGGGCCCAGCAAGCGCGGCGCCGTGCCTGTCCCAGCGCCCTGTGCCGCGGCGGTGTCCCTCGAGAAACACTGCATCTGAGCAGAGGTTGCCGCCGACGACGAAGCGCCCGCGCACTGCCGTTGCGGTAGCAGCGCCGGCGGCGGCTGTGCCGTTTGGCCCCCCGGCGGTGCGCTCTGCTCCTGCCCCTCCAACCCTTCCTTGCCATGGCGGCACCATGACCAGGCGGCACGGCAGCCGGGATGGGCTGCCGTGGGCAGCCGCCACCTTCGCGCCGCTCATCCTAGCTGCCCTCTTCCTGCTGGCGCTGCCCACGGGCACATGCGACGGTGAGCGCCCGCCTGAGACTGCCGCCCCCGACGCTAAAGTTGGCAATGAACTCCGTCAATCCTAAACAATTCCTAGTACCCCAACCGTGTTGCATTCTCGAAAGAATCATGGATTGCTGCTTTGCCTGCCATGCCTAGCCCGCCATGTCCCCGACATTGACCCGGCCTGCCTGCTGCCAGCCCTCCCACCGGCCCACGATTTGCTCACCGCCTGCCCGCCTTGCAGACGCGGCACAGGCGGCAGTGGCAGAGGAGGGCAGAGTCCTGCGGCTGCTCCGGGAGCGGCTGCAACGTGCCCTGCCGCTCGCCACCTCGCTGCGTGTGCGCTGGACCGCTGGCCAAGTCGCCGGCCAGAGCATCCCACACCACTGCTCCTGGGAAGGGGTGCAATGCCGCGCCGATGCACGGGTCCTCGCAATGTGCGCACCAATGGGCGGGGTGCATGTGCGGGGCGGCGGGAGGGAGCAGCGGGGATGCTTGGCGGCAGGCACGGGGCGGCAGTGCTGAGACCGCGCCCATCCCAACCTCCATTGCTCCGTCAATCACATCACTACGGCTGCCTACCTGCCCTGCCTGCCTGCCTGCCCTGCCTGCCTGCCTGCCTGCCTGCCTGCCTGCAGAAGCATCGTGGAGCTGTCCGCACCCGTCCACAGCGGCAGCCGCGCCGCCACGCCGCAGGACAAGGTACTGCTGCTGCCCGGGGAGCTGGCACGGCTGCAAGACCTTGATGAGCTGGAGGTCATAGTACCCAGCACCCACATGGAAGACGTGCAGGCGGGCTTGCCGCCAGAGTGGGGCGCCCCGGGCGCCTTCCCGCGCCTGAAGCGGTGAGAGCCAGGCATCGGGCTGCCCCTGGCTTCGGTGGGGCACAAGGGCAAATCCACAAGGGACGTCGGGGGTGGAGAGAGGGCGGGCGGGAGACACTGCGATGCATGGGAGCTTGGGTGGGAGAGCATGCGTGCGCCCACGCGTGTTTGTCCACTGCCCGTGTGGCCCGCCACGCTGCGATGGGGCGCCAGCTGTCATGCACCGTGTGCTTGCCGCCGCGCCCCTTCCCGAGGCAGCAGCGCACACCCCTGCGCTGCTGCGTGCTCGTGTGCTGCACATGCGGCCCCCGGTGCCTGTCTCAGCCCCCGCCTCTCCACTGCGTTCCACCCCCCACCATGCACCACACCCGCATGCTCCCTTGCACACACACCCGCACGCCTTGCCTGCAGGCTGGACCTGACCCTCAACTTCCTGGCGGCTCAGCCCCTCCCCGACATCCACCCAGGGGCGCTGCCCTGCCTCACCAACCTCTCCCTACACATGCCCCACCTGCGCTCCACGCTGCCCGCCAGCTGGGGCAGCAGCCCAGACGTGCTGCCAGCGTTGGAGGCGCTGGATTTGAGCCTGCAAGTGCTGGGCGGGCTGTCGCCCGGCTGGGGCGGCGGCTTCCGCCGCCTGCGCCGCCTGGCCGTCAAGGCGCCGGCGCAGTTCACGTCGGAGCCGCCGCCGGCAGGGCGGGAAGCTGCCGAGCAGCTGCCGCCCAGCTGGGCTGCCCCTGGGGCCTTCCCCTCCCTGGAGGAGCTCCTGCTGACCAACCTGGGACTGGAGGGGCAGGTGCCGGCTGAGTGGGCGCGGGGCGGCCTGCCCAGTCTGCGCATGCTGTGAGTGGGCAGGCTGGTGCAGGGGCGGGGCGGGGGAGGCTTTGTCGTGGAGTGGTGTGAAGCTGGGGCGCAGCTGGCGGTGCGGGGCGGGCCCGCCCAGCCTGCGCATGCCCGTGAGTGCGGCAGGCAAGGGGGTGGGGTGGGGGAGGCTTGGTATGGCATTGGTCAGGCGGGGCGCATTGGGCGCCGGGCGTACCGCCGAGCCTGCGCATGCTGTGAGTGGGCCACGCAGTGGGTGGGGTGGGGGAGGCGCAATGCTGTGAGAACTTTGTGTGTGCGCTTCAGGGTGGGCCGGCAGTGGGGCGCATGTCAGCAGCGGGGGTGGAGTGGCTTGGGAAGGGCCTGCCCAGGGCATCTGTCATGTACCGCCCGACCATCACACTGGTACCGCGCCCTGCTGCGCCTGCTGTGCCGTGCTGGCACAAGGAGCGGGAGCACAGCAGCCCGTCGTGACCCCGCTGCTGCGCCTGCTGTGCCCCGCTGTGCAGTGAGCGGGAGCACAGCAGCCCGTCGTGACCCCGCTACTGCGCCTGCTGTGCCCCGCTGTGCAGTGAGCTGGAGCACAACAGCCTGTCGGGGACCCTCCCGCCTCAGCTGTTTGCCACACACCCCCGGCTGCGCGACGTTTGGGTGGGTGGGCAGACAGGCAGGGCGGTGTGCATGCAAGCAGTTCCAGCATGCAAAACTGTTTGGAGCTTCTGTGTGTTGAGCGGGGATGGCTGGGAAGGCAGATGGGTGGATGGGGTGTGTGAATAGAAGGGCGAGCAGGCATGGCAGGGCGGCAGGGCGGGTCGGCGGCACTGCTCGGCTGGGCAGGCGGGGAGGGTGGCAGGCAGTGCAAACATGTGCGTCCAACATTGCATGCCGCCTTCTCGTGGCACGGTTCTTCTGCAGACATCTTGTCGATCATTTGACGCCGGGAGATTGGCGCCACGCTTTGCTTGTGCACCCATGAACCACTCCCCTCTGCTGACCCTCACCCTGCAGCTCACCCTGAACAAGTTCTCTGGCACACTCCCGCCGGAGTGGGGGGCCAGCCAGGCAAGTGGGGCAGCCCTGCTGGCCGGCAGCAAGTGGGGGAGCCGGGCGGCGGTTGCCTGTGCGGGTGGGCGGGTGGGCGGCCTTTGCTCACCCAGGGCCGGCGAATCTGCCACCTGCTCCCTGTGCCCGGTTGCACCCCCACCTGGCCATGCACCGTCCCAGGCTTGCATAAGGCCGCAGCGCTGCCGCCGAGCGCCCAAGTTTTCGCAACGAGCTCTGCTCCCACGCCCCCCTCCTCCTCCCTACTCCCACCTGCGCCGCCCCGCTGCAGGTCCGTTCCCTGCTGCTGCCCTTCAACCCGGGGCTCCAGGGCCCCGCCTTCCCGCCAGCCTGGATCCAGCCTGGCGCCATGCAGCACCTTGTGGAGTACCAAGTCAGCCAAAACTCGCTCCTCACGGGCACCCTGCCCGCCCGCCTCCCCTGGCCAAACGCCGTCCTGCTGTGAGTGCCCGCCCGACTCCCCGCCCGCCCGCCCTGTCCCTGCCTGCCCGCTCCCGTGGCCGTGCGGGCCGCCCAATCTCTGCCTGGCTGTGTGCCTGGCATCTGCCCAGCCGCTGCCCCGTGCCCTGCCCAACTTCTGCCTGTTTAGCGCGGAGTCTCTGCCTGGCACCTGTTGGCAGCCAGATGGATGCGGTCATGCGCATGGGGTGGGGGTGCAGCCCTGGCGCAGCACAGCACAGCACAGCACAGCACAGCACAGCACATGTGGTGGCATGCAGCGCATGCAGCATACACAGCGCAGTTGTGAATGCTTCCACCGCTCCAAATCAACCAACCGCCATGCCGCCGCGCCGCACCGCGTGCAGGCTGCTGGCCGGTTCCGGCGTGAGCGGCAGCGTACCTGCCAGCTGGTGCAACGCTGAGGCAGGCCCTGCCCGCCTGCAGCTGATGTGAGTGGACTGTGTTCCTGATGCGCTTGCGTTGTACAGAGTGTACCGATGCATTTGTCATGTGTGGGGGCCTCTGCACGTGCCCGCCTGCCCGTCTGCCCGCCTGCGCGCTTGCTACTGGGACTGCGCTGGGCTGCGTGCGCCTGCAGGCCCGCCGCTGCCCTGCCCTGCCTGCGTGTGCTACTGTCGCACCAAACCCTGCCGGCCTGCACCATCCCCGTCCGCCCTCGCTGCCCACCCCTGCCCTCCCCGCTCCCCTGCCTGCGCCCACTACCTGCGCGCTTCACCCTAACTCTCTCCGAGCCACACACACTTTGACCGCATCCTGCGCTCACTCCCCGTGCCTGCCTGCTCCTAATGCCCACCCTCCCTTGATGCCCCCCACCGCCCGCCTGCCTGCTGCTAACGCCCACCCTCCCTTGATGCCCCCCACCGCCCGCCTGCCCGCAGCTCCGTGCGTGGCACAAAGGTGGACCCCACCCTGCCCGCCTGCCGGGACCACCCCAGCCGGGGCCCCGCCATCACCATCCTGGGCCCCAACACGTCTGTGCTAGTGGGCAACATGGGGCGTGCAGAGGCATGGGACAACCAGTGGGGGGCCACCATGGGCCCAGTGAATGCAACAGAGCGGAGTGAGGGAGACGAGCGGGCACAGGTGCCAGCTGGACCCGGCCCGGGCCAGCTGCTGCTGCTGGGCGTGGCGGGGGTGGCCCTGCTGATGAGTGCCCTCGGCCTGCTGCTGTGGGTACGCCGGCCCAGGGAGGCGGCAGAAGCGGCGGCGGCAGAGGTGCGGCTGCTGCGGCGGGTGCGGGAGCGGGAGCGGGAGCGGGAGCAGGAGTTGGAGGGCCTCGGGGTGCTCAGCCTGCTGCTGGGCAGCGAGGTCAGCACCGTTGACAGCCGCAGCGGCGGCATGACAGCTGCCAGGCAGGCGCGGCTGGCAGCGCTGGTCAAGGCTGGGCTGGGCAGCGGCGGCGGGAGGGGCAGCGGCGGCGTCAGCGGCGGCCGACGTCCCAGCAGACTCATGCTGCTGCATGTGGTGGCGCCCCCGGAGGCTTTGGTGCACTGTTTCAGCGAGGGGGAGGAGGCGCCCTCGGAGGGGCGCTCATCAGCTGCTCGTGAGGAGCAACGCCTGCTGTCTTCTGAACAGGAGGCGGGCATACACCAGTTGGCGGCGGCGGCGCGGGCAGCCGGCGGCCCGCCCAGCGACGACTCGCGGCGGCTCGCCGGTGGCGGCGGCGGGCAGGCGCAGCAAGGCGGCAGCAAGGAGAGGGAGCCAGGCAGTTGGGAGAGGGATTGGGTGCAGCAGGCGCACTCGTTGCGGGCAGCCCCAGGCGAACTGACGGTGAGCTGCCGCCTGCTGAGTGAACCCCTGGCTGCTGCTGCTGCTGCTGCTGCTGCCCAGCACTGCTGCTCTCCCTGCCCCCGCGCCTGCCCCCGCATATGTGTCCAGCTCAGCATTCATGTCCAGTGCAGCAGGGCTGGGTAATCCTGGCGTGCTGCCCTGGGGCTGTCTGCCCATGCCGCCGCCTCCAACCCTCGCACTCCCACCCGGCCTCCCTCCCACCCTCCCGCCTGGGTCTGCACACCCACCTATGCCCTGTATAGAGTTGAATTATGGTTTCAGGGGTTTTATCCCAAAATAATAATATAATCCTAACCCCTACCCTTTGTGCCCGCAGATGGTCAAGGACCCTTCTGGGGAGCTGACCCTGCTGGGGCGCGGCTCGCAGGCGCTGGTGCTGCTGGGGCGGCTGCAGGGCATGGATGTGGCTGTCAAGGTGCGTCCCGGGCGCGTGAGGGCTGGGCGCTGGGAACCGCAGAATATTGAGTCGGCATGGGCAGCTGCAGGGCATGGAGGTGGTTGCCAAGGTGGGCGGAACCTGTGCTTGTTGACATTATTGTCCCAAGATGGTGAGGTCACGGCGTGTCGAAGTGATGTCTGGACGGCGGGTCCCGGGCTTGTCGAGCTGGCTAGAAGATGATCGGGAAGCCACCAAACGTGTAGGGCAGGTTAACTCATGCTGCCGGGGCGGCTGCAGGGCTTGCGGTGGCTGCAGAGGTGAGGCTTAGAATCAAGGGACCAAGGCATGGCTCTTGGTACGGCCCAGAGAACTGCATTTACATGTAGAGGGATGGGTGGGTGGGGCGCCTGCAGGGTGGCTTTGGCGGTGCCATGGGAGAGGGGCACTGTGTGCTGGCCCCAGCGGAGCAAGGTGCATGTGAGCTTGGGTGCTCGAGCTGCTGCCACGGGTGGACCGACAGCCCCACCCTGCTTGCACACGACATGTCTCTACCCTTGCAACCTGTCGCATGCATTTGCATCGTTTCATCTAGAGGGGGTGAGCGGGCTGCTGCCGGGGGTGGAGAGCTGCACCTCCACACTGCGACATGTGCCATGCAATTGCAGCTGCTGCCGGGGGTGGTGGGCTGCAGCTCCACACCGCCACGTGTGCCATGCAACTGCGGCCCCGCCGTCCCAACAGTATGTGTGGCACCGCCCCCCGCTCCCCCCCCTCATTGGCAGGTGTATGAGCTGCTGCCAGGGGTGGACTGCAGCGGTGTGTGGCGCGAGGCCTCGCTGCTGCGCCGCTGCGTGCACCCACACGTGGTGCCGCTGTACGCGGTCGCGGTGCAGGTGCGTGTGCGGTGGGGTGGGGGAGTGGAATGGTGGGAGGTGAGAGGTGGGGTGGCATGCGGGCCCACACATGGTGCCGCTCAATGCAGGACGGTGGGCAGGCAGCCAACTTCTGGGCAGAACACAGAGCGCTGCTCATGCGGCCCACAATCTGGCATGCATGGAACTTTGGTCATGCCTGCCTGCCTGCCTGCCTGCCCTGCCTCCCGCCCGCCCTCTGCCCCGCCGTTCTCTGCGCCGTGCCCTCGCGCGCCCTGCGTGCAGGGCAGCCGCCGTTGCTGCTGGTGATGCACACCGGCGGCTGCCTGCCAAAAAGAGGGCCTCCCCTTGCCTCATCCTCGGCTCCCCCTTCTGTCGTGCCCCTGCAGGGCCCGCTTCTGCTGCTGGCCATGCACCTGATGACAGGGCGCTCGCTGAAAGAGGCGCTGGCCCGCCCAGACATGCGGCGCAGGCTGCGCTGGGAGGCGGGGTGAGCCTGCCTGCCCGACCTCACCTGCTGTGGGGGGGGGACACAAACCCCTGCTGCTGCTGCCTGGCTGGGGCGCCAGGTGGCAGCTGATGTGGCAGCTGCTCCCGTGCCGCTGCTCGCGGCTGTGGCGCGTCGCCGCTCCTGATGTGGCTGGTGCAGGGGGCGCCGATACGCCTGGACTGCCTTCGTTTGTGTAACCAACTTGCTTGAGACCACTGCTGTGGCTGCTGCAGGGGATGCCAGGTGGCGGCTGACATGGCGGAGGCCCTGGACTTTCTTCACACCAGCCAGGGCGTGATGCACAGCGACCTGAAGAGCAGGTGGGGTGGGCCGTGTTCATCAGAACAGCTGATTGGGGGGTGTAGCAGAGTGATGCACGGCGGTAGGTAGGCAGCCTCCCTGGGACCCTGACAGAACGAGTGACAAGGGTTTGACCAGGGTGAATTGCGAGGTGTGGCAACCGGGGGCTGCGGGCTGGATAGAGCATTTGAGCGCCCACCCACGCTGCCCTTGACTCGTGACCTTCTCTGCCGCCACTGCCTGCCCCTGCAGCAACGTCCTGCTGTCAGCCGACCTACGTGCCAGCATCAGTGACCTTGGGCTGGCACAGGCTGTGGGCAACTGCACCGCCAGCACAGCAGGGCTGACGCGCACGTATGCAGGTGCGGGGCGGCCGGGGGTTCCGGGGGGGGGGGGGGGGGGGGGGGGGGGTGGGTGGTGGTGGGGGGGGGGGGGGGGGGGGGGGG
>JAPTJF010000321.1:0-72742 GCA_029339195.1 Micractinium sp. NFX-FRZ
TTCCATCAAAAGCTGCTCTCGAAGAGGCGCTAAATCAGGTACATATAGGCGATCCATGGCGTCATACAACAGGCCATCCACCAGTTGATACCGACTCGGTTTGCGCAGCTCAATGTCAGAGACAATGGCGCAGCATTCCTTGTCAGCTCGGTAACCCTCACGCACAGCTTGCAGGAACCCAGGTGCTACGCCCACGGTAGAGTAGGCAGCTAGGGTAGCCAAGCTTGCTAGGGTGGCTGATGTAGGCCGCCGGCTCAAGGCGTCCGCTACAGCGTTCAGCTTGCCAGGCTGATAGCGGATGGTGAACTTAAACTCTCCGAGTTTCTGGGCCCAACGTTGGTGTTTAGAAGATGGCTCTTTGCAAGTAAAGAAGTATTGCAAGGAGGCATGATCTGTGTTCACCACAAACTCAACATGGGAGCCGTGCAGGTAGTGCCGCCATGCCTTACATGCATGCACAATAGAGTACATCTCTCTATCTTGCACGGACCACTTGGTTTGCGCCGGCAGTAGAGTCGTAGACTCAAAGGCCACCACTTGTGGTCCCTTGCCGTGATCTTGTGTAAGCACAGCACCAATTTGCTTCTCCGAAGCATCGGTGTAAACCACACATGGTTTAGTGGGGTCGAACGGAGCCACCACCGGTGCCTTACACAAAGCCGCCTTAAGCGCTTCGAAAGCCGCTTGATGCTCTTCCTCCCAATGCCACTCCACACGTGTGCTAGTGAGGGAATGAAGGCAAGACGCAATATGTGCGAATCGGCGCACAAATCGGCGGAAGAAATTGGCAATTCCTAAAAAGGAACGAAGCTCATGTACATCAGTGGGGGTTGGCCATTCCGCCACCACATGCAGCTTCTTGTCGTCTACCTCAATCCCGCGGGATGAAACCACATGCCCGAGGAATTCCACACGAGAGGTGCAAAAGGAGCACTTGCTGCGCTTAGCAAATAGGTGTGCCTCCTTTAGACGACTAAGTACCTCTTCTAGGTCTTTCATATGTTGCTCCTCACTAGGAGAATAGACCAGAATGTCATCGAGGTACACCACCACGCATGTATCAAGGAGATCCCTGAATGTATCATTCATCAGTGCCTGAAACGTCCCCGGGGCGTTTGTCAAGCCAAAGGCCAGGACTGTGAACTCAAAGTGACCATAACGCGTCCTAAATGCGGTTTTAGGAATGTCACTCTCCTTGATGCGGATTTGGTGGTAACCTGCCCGTAGATCGAGCTTGCTATAAACTTTAGCGCCGCTCAAGCGGTCCAAGAGCTCATCAATTCGTGGCAGAGGGTACTTATTTTTGATGCTCAATGCATTCAGACCACGGTAGTCTATGCAGAGCCTCAAAGAACCATCTTTCTTGCGCACGAAGAGGACAGGTGCGCCCCACGGCGACTTACTTTGCCGGATGAAGCCTTTTTCAACAAGCTCTTGTAGCTGTCGCTTCAATTCGTCCAGCTCAGAGGGAGACATGCGGTACATAGGGCGACTAAACGGTTCCGCCCCCTCTTTCAAAGGTATCGCATGTTCCACCCCTCTCTGTGGAGGCATCCCCTCGGGATCCTCAAATACAACGGCATAGCTGTCTAGGAGTTGCTTCACCCTCGGTGACTCCGAACCCTCTTCCGAGCCTGCCATCTCAGGAATGGCGGCAAATAGGGGACAGCCGGCGCGCACGGCGCGCATGAGTTGCATGGCCGTTAGTATTTTGGGCATGCTTGTGGGAGTAGGTGACTTGCGGAGCGCCACGCGTCGTCCACGGTGCCTAAACTCGACCACGCCCGCCCGCCAATCAATGGTCGGGTTGTGGTGCCGGAGCCAACTTGCTCCCAACACAGCATCAAACGATGCTTCCAACGGAATTAACCGGAACATGACCTTATCAATGTAGGAACCAATTCGAATTGGTGCCTCAACCACTCGGTTGCAAACGTACTCCGTGCCATTAGGTAGAGCCACTCTAACGGAGTCGGCTGGTAGAGGGGTGAACCCGAGTCGCACCGCCATCTTCTCACTTAGAAATGGCATGGAGGCACCACTATCTATCAAGATGGTGCTTGCCGCTCCGCCTAGCTTAGCAGCAAATAATAGAAGGTCATGTGCACCAGGCTGCACGGCAGCGCAGGTGACAGTTTGCATGACGTCTAGTGTAGACGCAGGCAAAGTGTGAGAGGGAACCGACCAGCCAGTCTTCGATGGGGGAGCCTCGCTGCCCTCTAGCTGTCCTCTCTTACCCCTAGCTCCCGGGGTGCTAGGAGGGAAGGCTGAGTCAACGCGCGCAGAGCTATTAGAGACAGTCGCAGCAGCGTTGAGCGTGGCATGCCACCCGTCTTGTTGCCGGTCCGGTGACTCGGTAACGTCAGTGGGTTGGCATAGCCCAGCGCCACCAGCCCCGCGTGGGGCCGGGCTCAGGCGTTTCCCCGGTTGTCAGGATTGTCAGGGCAGTCCCGCCAGATGTGGTCAGTGCTCTTCTTGCAGCACAGACACAGTTTGGCGTCCATCAGAGCCTTGCGCTCTTGGTGAAAGAGACGGGGCTTCCAGCTCCCAGGGATGCGTCCCTTGCCCTTGGCAGCCTTGTTAGCACGGCTGCCGCCAGGCTTGCCTTGCTTGCCAGGCTTGCCTTGCTTGCCTCGGCTTGGCTGCCAACCCTGCCGCCAGCCAGTTCTGCCATGCATGGCCATCAGCTCCATGGGCATCGGCCCAGTGGTGGACTTGCTGCTAGATGGCTCCTCAGCACGGCTGGCTGCAATCTTAAGTGCCAGGTTGGAGGCAGACTCAAAGGTCTCAGGGGTGCCTTGTGCAGCAATCAAGCCGCTCACCAGGTCCCGCAGTGTCTTCTCCATCCCCCGGATGAAGTAACGGTACCTCTGCCTCTCAGACACCTCGGTGGCTGCCGCCAGGTGCAGCATGCGGGACTTGGAGATGTATGTCTCCAGGGCAGCCTTGCTTCCCCCCGCCATGCTCAGTGTCTCCAGCTCAGACGCAGCCACTTGGTTGCGGTCTTGTTGGCTGAAGTTGCGTTGCAGCTCAGTAGCCAGTGTGGCCCAGTCTGTGAGCATGCCCGCGCGGTACATGTTCAGGCAGACAGCCTGCACATGGCCTTCCATGGCCGCCAGTACCGCCACTTGCACCTCCTCACGCTCGGGCACTTGATTCACCTCAAAGCACGCGCGTGTGGCGGTGAACCAGTTGCCCAACAACATATTCAGGTTGTTGGTGCCTGGCACTATGCCTAGCTTGGTGTAGGGCACCTTTCCCTTTCTGGTGGAGCCAGAAGGGACTGCAGGAGCAGCTGGGCCGGCAGGAGGGACAGCTGGCGGGGTCCCAGGCGGGCCTCCGCCGCCGCCGCCCGCCGCCGCCGCCGCGTGGCCTGCGGCTTGCGCAGCGGCTGCTGCCGCCTGCGCCTGTGCCGCAGCCTCTTGTGCTGCCTGCTGTGCTGCTTGCTGCGCTGCACCCGGTGCAGCTGCTGCAGCGGCAGCAGCGTGGGCTGCCGCCTCTTGTGCTTGTGCCGCCGCATGCACTGCTTGTGCGGCAGCGGCGGCACCTCCCTCGGCCAAAGGTGCCAGCTGCTCAAGCCTGGCTGCCAGAGCTGCTATGGCAGCATCCCGTGCTGCTCCACCTTGCACTATCTCATCCATGCGAGCATCTAAGTGCTGCAACCATGCCCCCAACTGGTCACCTTGTGCGGGCGCGCCTTGCGGCGCCGGCACATGCCCTTGATCAGCCATGGTCACCGGTGCTCAAGTTACTCTGGTAAACTGAGTACAACCGGTTCTGCCAAGTGCAGATCCGACCTATGAAGAATCAAGGCAGGGCAATTGGCAAAGATAGAGGCTGGCTGCTAGCGTCAGCTACCGTCAGCTGCCGCTCACTCGTCGCTGCCTGCCGCCAGGGCCTGCTCCAGGGCCTCGTCACTGGAGGGCAGCTGCGCCGCCTGTGCCTGGCCCAGATCGCGCTGCAGCTGCTCGATCAGCGCGCAGGCGTCCTGGTGCCGGTACAACGCTTGCAAAGTGGGGGAGTATGTAACGTGGTGGAATAGGTGGGGATCGTTACCCCTCCCTGCGTGGCAGGGATGTGCAAGGTTGCACACATGTCCCGGATAGGCATGGCCTGTTGCCACCACGTAACACGCACTGTCTTGCCATGGCGTTTGTTGGCCATACCATGCAGCACAACGTTCCGACAGCCACCAAAGCAATGTTCTAGCGTCTCCACCTGTCACGTCTCCACCTGTCACTAACCTGAACCAGTACCTGCTGGGGCCTGCCGAGTCGGCGGTGACGAGGCGCACCGGCGCACAGGGCGCTTTGGCAGTTGGCAGCGTGCTGCCTCCAGTTGCAGGCTGTTCAGGATTCTCACAGACCACTGGAATACCAAATCACTGGAACCAGCCCTCGCAAGTTGCACATGAGGGGAGCTCATCTAGTCAGCGCTGGGGGGCGCGGGCAGCCTGGCGCTGCCAGCGGGCCTCGCAGCGGCCGACTGCAGGAGGAGCACTTGGCTATGATGGCACAGCAGGTTCCTGTATTTTCCAGCGCAACTGGTTGCACACTTGTCCTCGTGGCTGCAGTGTGGTCGGCTTGCCTGCATGTGAGCACATCCTCATGTTCGGCTGCTGTGCACGCTGCGTCATGCCGGTGGGCCGCTACACACTGGCCCACTGCCGCCGCTGCAACGCAAGGTGTGTGAGTTGCACATTGGCGCCACAACACGATCATGCAATTGCATGGTCCTGCCGCCCCCTATGGGCCGGCTTCAACGCAAACAAGTCCCGTCCAACGCCAAGCAGGGCAGGGCCGCGCGCGGCGCTCCCTGCACCGCATTCCTGGCCAGGACTGGCTTGGGTGCGTCAAGTGACCTGGCCCCTCTCATTCTTGAACATCATGGCTTTTTATAAGGGAAGAAGAGGGCAGGAAGGAAGCCGAGGGCGAGGCTGGGCCGTGGCGGGCTTCACCACGCGCGCTCGCTGCCCCTTAGCACGGCGGTGGCGCCGCCCTGCCGCGTCACATGCTCCGATCTCATCTGTCCCACCTCTGCGCCGCTTCCTCATGGTTCAAGAGGTCCACGATGCTCTGTATGAGCTCGCCGCCTGCTGCTTCCACCGCCAGCCCCGGCTGCCGCACCTTGCGCTCCAGCAGGCCCTCCAGCGCCTGCCGCAGCCGCTTGACCAGCACCGCCGTCTGGGCGGGCGCCCTGCGGGGGGCAAGCAATGCAGCGTGGGATGACATAAGACACACTACCAGTTGGGTGTGGGAAGGTACAAGACAGCAGGGGATATGGTGAGCCAGATAAGATGCTGGACATGCGTTGCTCAGGGAGGGAAGCAAGGCTGGCACCCAGCTCCACCACGACGACGCACAGCTTGCATTGTGCTGCCCTGCACCTCACGCCCTGCCCATCCAGAACCCAGCACTCGCCACAGGCAGCAGCAACAACGCGCCCCACCCAGTTGCACACCTGATGCGCAGCCAGCCGTCGACCTGCACGTAGCTCGAGTCGTGGGCCACCGCCAGGGAGCCGCCAAACAGCAGGATGGCGGCGGGGGCGGCGGTGGTGACGTCACGGATAAAGGTGCGGGAGGTGCGCACCTGCCGGGGGGAGGGCGGGGAATGGGGGTTTGTGTAAGTGGGTGGGGAGGGGCGAGGCAGGCGGGAACGCAGCAGCGGCGGGCGAGAAGGTGCCACGGCTGACTCAATTCGTCACTGCTGGCGGCCAGCTGCATGTGTCGCCCCACAGCTGCACCCACACGTGGCAGAGCACTCAGTTTGCTTGCTGACTTCCAAGACATGTGCTGGGGCAGAGCAGCTTCCCCGCACCTTCTCCAGGTACACCAGGTATGGTCGCTGGTACTGCTGAGCCTCCAGCATGTGGCAGATGCTGCTGGGGTGCACCGCAACCTCGCCCCCGCCGTCGTGCCACCCCGGCCGCTTGCCTGCAAGATGCGAGTGCATGTCGGCGAGATTTCAGAGTGAGTGGGGCGAGTTTGGCAACGCTTGGCCGTGGTCTGCTTGCTGGCAAGCAAGGAGGCGTGGGCCATGCCTGATGTTCGGCCACCATGCTCCCCTGCTTTGAAGCAGGTGCCAAGTTGGTGCCCGCCGCCGCAGCCACTTTCTGGCACGAGTGAGACGGTACAATCCTCTGCGGACGCACCCCTCTCCACCCACTGCTCCCAAAGTGCCCCCAACCTGCTTCCTGCCGCGCCGCTCCCAGCCTGCCCAGCGCCCACCTGGCGCTGACTCATCATCCATCACCGCCACGTTGGGGTACAGCGCAGCCAGCAGGACCGCCTTGACCACAGCTGCAGGGAGAAGATAGACCATGGTTCTGAGGTTGGAAGCCATCGCTCAGGCTGGGTACTGGGTCAAGGTGACGTCAAGGACAGGCTTCTGTGGCACAGCCAGGATGCAGTGACAGCTGGGCAGGGTGTGGGCACAGCGGCAAGGCCAGGCTCGAGACAAACGGGTGGTGGCACAGCAACAACGAGGGAAGAAAGCTCTGGGGAGCTGCCCCACCTGGGTGCTTGGCATATCGGTTGTAGGCCGCCGAGCGGTCGTCCATCCAGGCTCGCCCGCCGCCCCGCCCGGGACCTGCAGCAAGAAGCCCACAGCCCAACAGTCGACATTGTTGGGGCCGACCAAACAAGCACATGGCACGCCTTGGACTCCCTCCAACTGGGTTGAATGCACCCACAGCGCAGCACCGCCTGCAGCCTGGCATGTGCACAAGCACAGCAGTATTGACGGCTGTGAGTGTACACCGGGCGGCCTCCTCGAATGCCACATAGGCAATGCTCGCCAGCGTGGCGCAAAACCAAGCCAGCACACGTCCTCCAGCACAGCCTCCTCTTGAACCACTCACCTACCACAAAGCCAATGTCTTCCAGCATGCAGCATGCTGCCACCTCAGAGCACGGCAGCCATGTTACAAACATGCCACCTCCCTCACCTGCCACAAAGCCGATGTCTGCCAGCATGGCGGCGTACTGCCACCTCATGTCCGCCAGCATGCTCAGGCTCTGCTCCGACAGGTAGTGCCGCCGGCTGTACTCGCGGGCACCTGCTCCTTGATGAAAGGGAGAAGGGACACGAGGGCAAGCGCAGGCGGGAAGTAAGACAGATAGCTGGTGACACTGGCCGCGCTCTGAGGCACACATTTGTGTTGCTGCAGCGCTGTTTAATGAATGAATGAATGAATGAGTGACACTGGCCGCGCTCGCGGGCCCCTGCTGGCACCACAGATTAGGCAGAGGGCATCCCCAAGTAAAAGACCCAACTGCCTTGCCTTCCGGCGCACACAGCACGCTCCCTTGTTCATACAACCCAACACATGCGCTTGCGCACCCTTGTGGCCGCCCTTGGCGCGTGCCGCCAGCCAGCCATCCACCGCTGCCACCATGAGCAGGTGGTCGCTCTGCTGGCCCGCGGCAATGGTGCCGCTGCCGGGGGCTGCCAGCGCGGCGCGGGCACGGTCGGCGGCGTCCTGCTGCGTGCCACCCGAGAATGGCGACTTGTAGCTGTTGGGGGGCAAGGATATGGGGGTGGGGCGTGGATAGAAAGAGGGTTGTGTGTGGGTACGGAGGGTGGCACCAGAGAGGGTGGGTCAGGGATCTGGGCGGTACGCTACGCTGATCCAGCGTCCCGTCAGCATCTCACAGCGCACATGCACACGTGCAAGGCGACGAGCCGCTTGGCCAGGCTTCCCGCTGAAGCCCAATCACCTGAGGCAGGCGGCGATGGTGAGCGCCGGCGCCAGGCAGCCCAGCGAGGCGCTGAGCAGCAGCAGCTTGCCGATGCGTGCGTCCACGGGCAGGGCCGCCAGGTGGTGGCCTGCGGCGGCAGGGGAGCGGGTATGCATGCAGGGAGGAGTTTTGGGGCATGGGCATTGTGAGTTTGAGTGCCCTGTAGGAGTCAGCGCTGGGGACTCAGCCGGAAAGGCAATTCTCCAGAGGGGCGGGCAGCACATGCTCGGTCGGCGCTGGCGCTGGCCAGCACAAAGAGGGGCTTGAGGCAGCGGCAGCAGCAGTGGAGCGGCAGCGGAGCGGGGCGCACCCAGCGGCGTGAGGTCTTCTGCTGGTGTGAGGGCCCCCACTTCCTGCAGCGTGCGGATCGCGCCCGCCACAGACTTCTCCGGCGGCGGCTGCGGGCGGGCCGGGCAGGGGGTGGCGCAGGCAGGGCAGGTGAGGGCAAAGGGGGAGTGAAGAAGGCGGGGCAACATCTGAAGCGGCAGACGACTAGGCAAATTAGATTATGTCTAAATGTGGCATCGGAGGCAGGCAGAATGCACTGGGGCGGTTGCAGCTGCTGGCAGTGGCCACCAGTGCATGCTGTGTGCAGGCCATGCCACCATACCTGGAGCACGCGCGCCAGGAAGGCCCCCGCCTTGCCCAGCTTCAGCAGGTGGATCTGAAGGGCCAGCTCCTCCAGCGGCACCCGCACCATCTCGGGTTGCTGCACACAGGCACACACAAACACACACAAGTGGCAGCAAGGGAGGTGGGTCAGCTCTACAAGGGCGCCGGCACAATCCCACGGTGGTGCATGCAGGCAGGGCGGGTCGATCACAGGCAGGGCAGGTGGGGTGCAGAGGCTGGCAGGCAGGATCGTGCCAGGCAAGGGAGAGGTGATCCCAAATGTGACCAGCGGTGCAACACAGCCCCTGCTTGGGACGGCAGGAGGGAGGCAAGCCAGGGATGCACGCATTCAAACGCCTGCCATGCCTTGCCGTGCAGCGCACGCACCTGGTAGCGGCGCATGCGGTGCTCGAAGCGGGCGCGGGTGTAGAGGCCGTAGCAGATGCCGGGGCGCACGCGGCCGGCACGCCCGCGGCGCTGCTTGGCTGCAGTCAAGAAGAGATGCTCAACAAGGTGCAGTGGGCAGGCAGGCGGGCATTCCAAGGTTGTGTGGGCGGGCAGTCAGCCCAGGGCAGATTGCCAGTGCAGTCGTCATTGCCGCCTTTACTTACACAGCATCAACGCTCACACCGCCCCACCTGATGCCGGCAATACTCAGTCACCTCAGCCAACAGCAGCGTCTTGCACCGCAGCCATGGGCAAGCAGCCCCACCCCACCTGATGCTGCCCACACCCAGCAACTGCACCACTCCTCCGCCCCACCTGATGCTGCCGACACCCAGCACTGCACTCCGTCCCACCTGAGGCCGCCGACACCCAGTCCTCCACCAGCAGCGACATGCCGCGGGAGGCGTCGTACCGCCGCTCCTTCAGCTTGCCTGGAAGGCAGGCGAGTTGAGAGGGGGCAGCGGCGGGCAAGACAGATGAGAGTGGAGGTGAGGGTGTGGGTTGCGGCAGGGCAGGGCAAGGCAGGGCCGAGGCCCCGGCCCCCTGAAGCTCCGGCTGCGCTGTGAGCATACATGTGTACCATGTGCAGTGCTCTCATCTCATCCCTCCTGCGTTACCTCCCTAACACCCCACTCCCCACACGCACCTCCCTCCGCCATAACCACCACCCTCCCTTTCCCACCCTTTCCCACCCTTTCTTCCGTTTCCTCTCAAGCACATCTGCCCTGCCAGAGAAAACTTCCACTTGCACCCCAGCTCTCCAGCCCTACCCCCCACCTGCATCCACCATATCCTTTACTTCCCACCCTTTCATCCCCTCTGGCACGCCTGCCCCTGTCCAGAGAAGACTTCTCTCCCCCCAGCTACTACCCTGCCCCCCACCTGCATCCACCACGTACACCACATCCTCAATCGTCAGGCTAGTCTCAGCTATGTTGGTGGCAAGCACCACCTTGCGCACGCCCAGCGGCGGCACACGGAACGCCTGGCGCTGCTCGCTGCGGGGCAGGCGCGGGGGGGAGGCGGCGGGGGGCAGGGGCAGGGTTGCGAACTTTCGAGGTGCGCGGGCCAGGGGAGCTGTTCATGATGATAGCTTGATGAACAAACTACTATCGCAGGAGAAGCTTGCCTGCCCCAGGTTATCGATCCGATCCCAGCCCCAGCCATCAGTTTTGCTTGTCCCAGCCCCATTCACACCAAACACACACAAGAAGCCTCGCACCTGGGTGCCACAGTTGAGTGCAGGGGGATGACCCACTGGGAGTTGGCTCGGAAGCGGCGGGAGGCGCACAGGCGGTCCTGAAGCTCCTGGATCTCGCCCATGCCTGCATTCAGTTGCCGACAAACTTAACAACATCTGCCATGGTGAGGCATGTCGAGTAGTGCAGGCACGGCAAGGGAGTGGGAGGGCATGCGGGGCGGGGCAAAGGGGCACCCCATACTTCGCCTCCTTCTCACCACAGTTTAGTAATGGGTCAGGCAGTGGCGCTGGGAGCATGTCTACCCAGGCCCGCCTCCCTCCACCCGCTCCTGTGCTCGCTCCCTCCCTCCCTGTCGTCACCTGGCAGGAACACAAGGATGGCCCCATCCTGCCCAGCCTGGCTCTCATCTATGTGTGCCACCAGCTCTTCCAGCAGGTCAAAGTCCAAGCGATCCTCATCTAGAATGGCCACATTCCGAACCACATTGGGGCTGCAAGCAGGGAGCAGGGGTGCGTAGGCACATGCAGGGGTGGGTCACGCCTGGGAGGCGAGCGGGCACCTCAGGCCGCCGCCAGCACGGGGCCGCCCCTTCAGCCCCTTCTGCCAGCCAAACGCCAGCGCGCCCCCAAAACCTATACCACCGCCAAAATCAGCATCCCTATCTCGGTCAGCAATAGGCCCACCTGTACCCTGCCAGCTCCTCTTCTTTGAAGTGGGGGTTGAGCGGCCCCGAGTCAGCCAGCGCGTCGCCCCATCCCGCCTGCACCGCCTTCATGTTTTTGGAGCCGGCGGTCTGGGCGGCGCGGCGCTGCGCGCGGCGGTCCCACTGCGGACGCAGCGCCGCGGGCGAGTCGGCGTCCAGCACGTAGCCTGTGGGGTGGCGAAAGAAGGGTGCAGTTCATACAATCGTGACACTGCCTTCGTTTGCTCAATGCTGGGGGGCTGCTACGGGTCATGCCTGCTGGCCCCACACCACCTGCTCCACCGCCTGAAGTGGCGGCCGCAATCGATAGAAACAAACAAAAGATACATATTGAAAACACCATGCTTGCGCTCACCCGTGGCCTGGTAGCAGTCCTCCAGGAACAGCTGCTCCACTGGGAAGGTGCGCCCCTGCAGGCAGAAGGAGAAGGAGAAGAAGAAAACAGCCCGAGGGCGTGGAGTTGAGGAAGCCATCAGGAAATCAAGCCAAAGACAACAGTCAGCTACCACACTGCGCCCCTGCAGGCAGGCAGGCAGGCAAGGCGGTGGCGACAGGGTGGCGTGGAGGCAGGAGCAGGGGCGGGTTGGGGGGGAGGCCACAGGCAGGGTGAGAGGTCACAGCTTGGGTAAGCACAGCAGGTTGCCTGGCTGACACTTGTTGACATCAGCCTTGCACACCAGGGCACAGGGGGGTGCCCTGCCTTGCACCCGGCCCCATTGCGTCCTTGCCAGCCTGCGCCACGTGCTGCCCCCTGGCTCCTCACCCTCCCGCACTACTCGCTCCACCTGTGCGGTGGGGCAACAAACAAAGCAGCCCCGACAACACGACTCCGACCAGGGTGGCAGACAAGCGGACCACAATCCACACCGCCACCCAACACACTCCCTCTTGACTAGCTCCGCCAGGGACGGCACCCGAGCAAGTCCAGCCCAAAAGTGGGCACCCACAATACCAATTATAACACACACGCACACACACATACACACACAAACCCTTTCGTACCAACTATAACACTCACCTGTGCGTGCAGCACTGGGCAGCCTCCAAAGTAGTCTGAGAAGAGGGCGCTGTCCAGGGTGGCCGACATGAGGACGACGTTAAGGGGGCGGCCCGCGGTGCGGCGCACGCGCACAAGGTCGCGCAGCAGGGCCATCAGGAAGTCGCCTGCACGTGTGTGTGTGTGTGTGTGTGTGTGTGTGTGTGTGTGTGTGAGTGGAGGGAGTGGCAGAGGGTGGGGTGAGTGGGTGGGTGGGTGGGTGAGCAGCAGCAGGGCCATCAGGAAGTCGCCTGCACCAGGTGTGCACGTATGTGTGTGTGTGTGTGAAAGAGAGAGAGCAGCAAAGGGTGGGGTGGGGGTGAGCAGCAGCAGAGCCGCAAGGAGATCGTCTGCACATGTGGGTGGGTGGGTGTCATGCGTGAGGGAGGGGCAATGGTGGGGTGGGTGGGGTGGGTGGGTGGGTGGGCAGCAGCAGGGGCCATCAGGAAATCACCGAACGCTGTTGACACTTTTCAGGAATGCCTTGATTGACATTTGAGTGGTGGGTGGGTGAGTTGTAGCAGCAGAGCCACGAAGAGTCTCCCGCGCGCTAACCTGCGCGTAACCCACGACTCCCACACATCTCTCACCCTGCAGCGTGCGCTCGTGCACCCAATGCGCCCCAAGTCGCTCTTACACCCTTACTAATAACCCACAGCATGCCGCCTCACCCTGCAGCGTGCGCTCGTGCACCTCGTCCACCAGGACGTGGCTCACCCCCAGCAGCGCCGGGTCGCCCGCCAATCGGCGCAGCAGGATGCCGGTGGTGCAGAAGAGCAGGCGGGTGTCGCGGGTGGAGGCGGCGTCCAGGCGCACGTGGTAGCCCACCTGGGTGAGGGGGGTGGCAGCGGGCAGTGTGTGATGCCGACATTGTTGATTAAGACTATGAAGATCAAGACTTGCGTGTGGGTAAAGTCGTCGTCCAGGCCCACCTAAAGGGAGCCCAGCCGGGCAAACATCCTATCAAGGCACCAGGTGTGAGGGGCGGGCGGCTCCGCAGGAATGAATATTGCCAGCCGCACATGGAAGCAGACTTAAGAGCTTGGTGGGTTAAAGCGGTACCGCTTTCTGCTTGCCAGCAACGAGTCCCCCTGCCTGCTACTTTTGCCTCCAGACCGCTCGCCCTCGCCTCACCTTGCACCCGGCTTGCCCCGGTCCCGCCTCCCCTCGCTCCGCCGCCACCCGCTCCGACACACTAATGGCTGCAATGCGGCGCGGCTGGGTGCACACGATGGAGCATGCGCCGCCTGTGCCCGCCTCAACTGAGGCTTCCAGGATGTATTGGGGCACCTGTTGTGTAGGAACGGGATGAGTGGTGGGATGGCATGAACGGGTGGGGCGGAGAGGGGGCAGGCGGCTGGGGCGGCTGTGTGAGCCGTTGAGCATGCACGGCAAGCAGCTACTGTTACATTCAATTTGTCTGGGCCGATGGCGATGCAAAAAGATGTGCGCGCCCAAGCATGGCCCTGGTAGCATGCGGGCATGTACGGCAGGCAGGCGCCGCCACGGGCAGCCAACTTGCCTGCGTGGTCTTGCCGCTGCCCGTCTCGCCGCTCACCACCACCACATCGTGCTGCTGCAGCGCAGAAATCAGCCCCTCCCGGATCTCCGTCACCGGCAGTCTGCAACAAGAATAGGGGGGGACAAAAGTGCAAGGGCCAACGTGAGGTGGAATGCCGGGTGACAGGTGAGGGATGGGCAGTCACAGGACGGTGGGACAGGTTGACAGCGCTGGTGGCAGGCAGGAGGAGAGCCAGCCCGGTTGCCCTGCACGACTCCATGCCTGGACCCACACCTCCCTGTTCCCTCACTTAGCACGGTCTGCCAGCCAGCGCCGCCCCTCCTCCGACGCCCGCCACGCCTGCTGCTCCCCTGCCAGCCGCTCGCTGACCCGCTGCTGCGCCGCCGTCTGCTGCTGCCGCTGCGCTTCGCTGCCCCCGGCTGCTGCGATTGAAGCAAGCAGCTCCTGCTGCCAGCCGCCGCCGTCCGCTGCTGCCCCCTCCTGTGTTTGCTGCGTTTGCCGCTGCTGCTGCGAGGCTGCAGCAGCCGCCTGCTCTGCTTCTGCCCGCTCCAGCAGTTGCGCCACAAACGCCTCTCTGGCTGCTGCCTCCTCCTCTGCTTCCTCTGCCCCAGCGCCACCGCCGCCCTCCTCCCCCTCCACCTGCCACACCAGCCAAAGCTCCTGGAATGCCGGCGGCAGCTGCGCCCACACCGGCGGCGACGCCTCCGCCAGCTGGGCGTCGCCAGCTGTCGCCAGCTCAAACAGCGCCCGCGTGGCAGCTGCGTTCTGGGCATCCTCAATCCGCTCCCAGCCATCGTCAGCCTCCCGCAGGCTGAAGCTGCGCGGCCCGGCTGCTGCTGCTCCTTGCTGACGGCGCTTGGGACCCTTGCTGCCGGCGCTCGCCTCTACTGCCACTGAGTAGCGGTACCCGCCGCCCTCCAGCCGCATGCCGCCGTGCTGCAGCCGCTCAAAGCGCGGGGCGGCCCAGCCGCAGCGCTGGCAGTGCTGCTGCAGCAGCGCCTTGGGCTGCTGCTGCTCAATCTTGGGAGCGGCGGCCTGCTTGCCGCCACCCTTGCCCTTCTTCTTGCCGCCCCCGCCGGCGCCGGTGGCGCCCCACGGCTGCACCGCAGCTGCCGCAACCGCTGCCTGCACCCGGCTGCGCGCGCTCTTCACAACTTCAGTCTCCTCCAGCGCTGAGCTGTCGCCAAACAGATCAAATCCGAGGCCTGCCCCCTCCTCGTCATCATCACTACCGCTGCTTCCTGCTGCCTCTGCCGCCGTGCCGTCTGCGCCTGCACTGCTGCCAGCAGCAGCCACCTCTGCTGCCTGCTCCCCCTCCTCCCCCTGCTCCTCTGCTGCGCCTGCTGCTGGGACTGCTGCTGTGCCTGCTGTGCCTGCTGCTGCCAGGTCAGCATCCGTCAGCCCCAGCTGGGCCATTTCCTGCCTTAAGCTGCCGATTAGCTGCCCGCACGCCTTCTGCTTTTCCTTGCTGCCGGCCGCCTTGGCCGCCGCAGCCTCGGCCTTGGCCTGCACCGCCAGACACAGAGGGTCGTGCATGCGGGCAGGCGTAGGGAAACCTGGGCAGACGCTTCTTGCTGCGGCCTTTGTGCCTAACAGGAAGAGATGTGGAACAACTATGAGCCACATGCACGGCGCAAGAACCGCAGCGGACACAGCGGGCGTAGCAGCCACGCCGCCTGCAGCGCACGGCCCAACCAGAGGCGACGGCGGCACCCAGCGGCAGCACCCGGCGGGCACATAACCTAGCGATCAACAAGGCCTTCAGCTAGGCCAGGCCACGTGGACCCACCTGCACCATTTCCTCCGCGATCAGCGCCACCCGCTGCTCACGTGGCAGCTGCTGGCGGCTGCGCTCCGCCCGGCGCCGCTCCACCTCCCGCGGGTCGCCCCACACCTCCCAGTCCTCAATCTCTGAGGAGGCGCCCGACTGCAGTTTGAAGTGGTAGGGCGTTCATACTTTGAAAATCGGATTAGGAGGCAAACTGGGCTGCCAGCAGGGCGGGGCCTCCAATTTGTCCGGCTCTTAGGCCCTGCACACCCAACATCAGCCCCGCGCCCCGCCACAGCTTCCACCCCAGCACGAACCAGCGCACCTCTCCCTCCACCTCGCTCTCCGCCTCCTGCTCGGAGTCGCTCCCCGCCTCCATGTATTGCATGATCCAAGCCCGACGCTGCGCCTCCTCTGCCGCCTTTGCCGCCTCCGCCGCCCCCGCTGCCTCTGCTGCTCGCTCAGCCTCCTCTGCCGCCCGGGCCGCGGCCTCCTCTGCGGCGCGCTCCGCCGCCGCCGCCGCCCGCTGCCGCTCCTCCCGCTCTGCTGCCGCCGCTTCCTCCGGCGTCGCCTCCCGGGCCTTGTGCTTGACATCTACCGCGCCGCCTGCCCCTGGGCGTGCCTGGGCCGCGTAGCGCTTGGGCAGTTCCGCAGTATCCAAGTGCAGCAGCAGCCAGTCCAGTGCGGCTTCCAGGCTGGCGGCCGCCGTGAGGGGCAGCGTGCTCAGCACGGCCTGCACTTGTGCCACCTGAAAGCCCTGCTGCCGCAGCGAGGCATACACCTCAGTCAGCTGCTGGGCGCTGGGCAGCCCGCCAGTGGCGGCGCCCGCTGGCCCTGCTGTGCTGCCAGCCGGCTGAGTGGCGGGTGCCGCCGTGCTGGCGGCGTCACTATCGTGCCATGGGACATCCAAGTCCTGCTGGGAGGCAGAAGGAACAAGGCATATGCGGCCACTGTCGGTGGTCTGCACAGCTGGCGCACCCACTCTGGGCCAGAGCCCGCCCCCTGGGAAACGGCCACGCAGGCTGCTGCCTTGGGGCACCCCGTGCCCAGCTGCCCGCATGTCAAGACCCTCCTGTGCCAACCCTTGCCCTTGCACCCCTGCACCCCACCTTGAGTGCTTGCCGGATGCGCTGCTCGTGGTGGTGCGCAATCTCGACAGCGCTGCTCTTCTTCTTGCTCGCCGCCTGTGCAGCCGAGTGCGCCTTGGCCTTGGGCGCCATGGTTCCTGGTAGCCACTGCCTGCTGCTGCCAGAAGTTTAACCGAGCCCCGCTGGGTCAGCCGTGGGCCTGCAGGAAGGAGCGTGGAGATGCGTGGGCAGGCAGAAGCCGGCGGCTGTCGCGGCAGCAGGCGGCAACGGCAGCGGCGGCGGCGGCGGCAGCAGCAAGCGATGTTGTAGCGCTCCACAGCATCGAAAGCACTGCACAGATCAATCGCTCAATTCTTGGATTACCTGTGCGCTCCTGAGCAGCGGCTAGAGCCTGCAGGCGCCCTCGCCATTGGCATGCGAGTGTGCCGGGCTGCCCGTCGCAGAGGGCGCTTTGACTGAAGTACCGACACGTAACGACGTGATGCAAAGCCCTGAAAGACACCGTCTTGCCTGCATGGTTGCAAAGCATGGCTCAGCATGGCGCGGCTCGCAAACAGGGCAGCCTGGAAGTGATCCAGCATATCCCATGTTCGGCACACATCTGTGCACACCCGACTACGCTGCCAGTCAGCCTTCACGGCCCGCTTCGAGTTGACTCTCCACGACTCGTCTTCGCCTGCACCCGTTCCGTGTGGCTTCTTTGATCGAACGCGATCAAACTTCATCGCACCGCTCGCCCTTCTTAAACCCTTGTCAGCAGCTGCCTGCCATGCGACAACGTGTTTCCCTCCTGCTGCTGGAGCGGCTACGGCAGCTGGCTGGGGGGACCAGAGCGGCGTCCACCTCTTGCAGCATAGTAGGCATGCCAGGCGGCTTCGGGCGGCAGCTGGGGAGCGCCGAGCCGGCGAGCCGGCGCGCGTTGCAGCCCCGGCCTGGACAGCAGCAGCGAGGTGCAAGCTTTGAGGGCACGAGATGGGCGCAGGTAGGCGGGGTGCAGGGCCTCGGCAAGGGCCCAGGTCAGTCGGCTGCCAGCGGCGGCGCCCAGGCGGGAGACACTCCGCGTGCCGTCGGCTGCTGCCTTTTTCTCGTGACCCTGACTCCTCCGCATCCCCTTGCAGACGGCAACAGCAGCAGCACAGACGGTTTCAGCAGCGTTGAAGCCTGCGGGGTTTGTGCCTGTGGCCCCCAACCCACTGCGCCCGCTGCCAGCTACCAGCAAAGAGCGGCTCAGCCTGGTGCGTGCGGGAAGGCGGGCTGGGGCATGATAACCTTTCTATCTTCCACCATGCTGGCCTGTGTTGGGCTGTGGTCTGGTGTTTTTTTGCATCCGTGCAGCTGCCAGGCGCTGCCGTGCCACGCCCTTGTGCTTGCAACGCGGTCGTGCTTCACAGCTGCAAGGCCCGTGCGGCGGCGGGTGCTGACCCCGCCTTTGGGTGCTGCCTCCTCACATGTTGCGGAACTGCAGAAAGCCCAGGTCATCTTTGAGTCCAGCTGGAAGCGGATCGAGGAGAAGTACAAGGATGTGAGCGGGCAGGCAGGGAGTGGGGCAGGCACGGTGCGGTGCGTCCAAGCGTTCAGGGCACTAGTAATGTGAACAGCAGCAAGCGACACTTTGATGCAGGCTGGGATGTAGGTTTGCTGGCCTGGTGCATATCTGGTAAATCCCTTTGTGGCGAACGGCGTGCACCTCAGCTGCTGTGGCGCATGTGCCCACCGCCCACACACTACCCTCCCACTGCCTCCCTGCCCATGCCCGCCTGCCCCCCTGTGCAGCGCCTGCTGTGCCCGCGCGAGGTGGTGTGGCTCAACGGCGCCCCGGGCAGCGGCAAGGGCACCAACATGCCTTTCATCATGAAGAGCCGGGGGCTGAGCCGGGCGATAGGCATGTCACAGCTGCTGGACACCAGCCCGGAAATCAAGGTGGGGCGGAGGAGGGGCCTGGGGCACATGAATCCGCAGCTGGGTGCAGGCTGGACAGATGGCAAGAGGGGTGCCAATGACCAAGGCGCGGGTGCTGTACACCAGTGCGTGATGGATCATTGTTGAGGCCACTTCCTTCCAACCCCTTAGCCTGCCCCTTAACCACTAAACACTGAAAGCTGCTGGCCCCCGCCTCTGCCACCGCTGCTGCTGCTGCCCACAGAACATCATCGACCGCGGTGAGCTGGTGCCCGACCACATGGTGCTGGATGCCCTGCTGGAGGTGGTGCTCAATCCAGAGGTGATGCTGGGTGCTGCCTGGAACAGCAGCACATGGTGCGTTACGGTGTAAAACCACGTAGTTGGGAGGGGAGGCTGGTTGCCCAGGTCAGCAAGTAATGCCAGCACGCAGAAAGAAGCTAGAAGGAAGCGGTGGAGGGCTGGGCGGGACGTGCTGCTGCAGATGGCGCTGCTGAGGCGATTGCTGGAATGTGACTATGCTGGCAAGCAGCAACGAGAACTTCAAGAACTGGTGGGATGTTTTAAGACGGCGGGCATGCTGCGTCCGAAATTAACACATGTCTCTGACATCTCGGCCTGCCTGCTCCTCGCTTGCTGCCTGCAGACCAATGACGGCGCTGGTCTGGTCATCGATGGCTTCCCACGCACAGCGCTGCAGGTGCGCTCCTGGTGTCCTGCCTCGCCGGTGGCGCTGCCTGCCCCACTCGCCCTGGCAATGCCTCGCATGTGCACTGACCGAGCTTGCATTCTCTCGCTCACTGCAGTGTGTGCAGTGCCCCGCCTACGTGCTTGCCTCGCCGCCCCTGCTATGCTCTGCATGCCCTCCCGTACCCCTCGTTTGCCCCCAGGGGCACTGTACGATGCTGCCGCATGCCCTGCTGCCTTCATCAGTGCCCAACGGTCTGGACGGGGCCATGAGGACGGCTGCCTTCTCCTTGCTCGTTGCAGGTCGACTTTGTGAAGCTGCTGCATGACAAGCTGATGGTGATGAGCCTGCGGCATGCAGACACGCCGGACGAGTGGCGCTTCCCGCGGCCGTCCTTCAAGGTGAGGTCGGCATGAGTGGGGGCCTAGGGGGGGCTGGGTGGGCAGGTGGGGAGCGGCCCATCCTCGTCCAGGTGGCGTGCGCAGTCGCACCTTCAGGCAGGCCCAACTCTCACATTAACTGACTCTCACACTTGACACTGCTGCCCTGCCCTGCCCTGCCCTGCTCTCTTCCCTCCTCCCAGGTGGTCATCCTGTATGTGGATGAGGAGGAGTCGGTGCGGCGGCAGATGCGGCGCGCCCAGCTGGCGGCGATGCACAACAAGCGTGTGATGGATGCGGGGACGGGCGATGTGTGGGATGTGCGCACCACAGACGTCAACGAGGCGCTCTGCAGGCGGCGCTACCAGGTGTGTGAGCTTGTGAATGGATATTGCACGCGTTGTGTGTAGTTTCCAGACTGGGCCGGCACCGAGATGTGAAAGAGATGCTCTGCCGGCGGTGCTGCCAGGAGGGGCAGGGGGTGATGATGTTTGTGCATGGTTGGCTGCTCAAGCTGCCGGGCTGGCTGGCCCCACGCCTGCCGCTGGGTTCCTGCTAGGTGTGGCTGGAGATTGGGTGTGCAGGGCAGGTAGTATGGTGTTGCAGCACTAACTCTTGTCTGCCCTGCCGGTTCTCTGTTGCTCTCTAGCCGGGCCGCCAGCGCGCGCCGTCGCCCTTACCCCGCCCCGTGCTCCTTTCCCCTCTTGTCTGGCCTCAGGTGTTCAAGGCGCACTACCACACCATTCTGCGCCTCAAGTCCTTCTTCCCCTTCTCCCTGATCGACGCCATGGGCACGCTGGACGAGGCGCGGCAGCAGATAATGCGGGAGCTGCGCTACCAGTCCAGCCTGGACCTTGATGAGGCAACCTATGCGGCCATCCGGTGAGCTTATGGGTCCTAGGTTTGTGGGGTGGGGTGGGGGGAGGGAGTGGAGGCAGATCATGCGGTGGCTACGCCACAAGTCCAGCCGTGGCCTGGATGAAGCCACTCGTGCAATCATTCGGTGAACGTGGTGGGTCGGGTGCGGGGAGCGAGGGCGGGGGGAAGGACCATAAAGTGTCATTGCAGCGTTTCTGCCGTGCCCAGCCTTCCCCGCTTCTGCGTCCCTCTGCGCCGTGGTAATGCTCCTTATAACCAGAGCCATTCGTCGTCCCCTCTCCCCAGGCACCTGCCCCTGGCACGCGACCTGGTGCGGGTGGCCCGGCAGCGCCTGGTGTTCCGGCTGGATGCGTACTGCAAGCGGGACAACAAGCTCTTCCGTGATGTGATCAAGTGAGGCCAGGGCAGGGAGGAAATGGAAGGGTGGTAGGGGATGGGGTGTCTTGGTTGGACGCATACGCTGTACTGCAAGCAAAATGACAAGCTGCTTGAAGTGAGGGCAGGAGAGTGAGGCCGGGGCGCACTGGGTAGGGGCCGTCTGAGAGCGGGAGTGTGTGGGTGTGGGAGGCAACAGTGGCAGGCAAGAGCTGGCAGGCAGCCTGATGGCTTGGCCAAGAATGGTGGGAGGGGGGAAGGGGCAGTTTGCCACCAAGCATCCCTGGCCGTGGCACTTGTGGCAGCCCGGCTCGAGGCACCTCCGCTGCCCTCCCTCCACACCCTTGCTCCCTCCGCTGCACTCCATTGTAGCTCCCTGCCGTCCCATCCCTGCTGGCCGATTGACGCTGAGGTGCCGCCGGTGCTGAAGCATTTCAGCTGCCCCTTGCTCGTGTCCTGCACCCGCCCTGCCCCCTTCCACAGGCTGATTGATGCCGAGGTGCTGCCGGTGCTGAAGCAGTCCAGCCTGGCGGGCGCTGCCGAGTACCGCACGCAGACGCCGCTGCTTTCGCAGCAGCCACATGCGGTGGACATCATGATCGACGTGCTATCAGATCGCGGCTTCAGGTGGGTGTTGGGCTGCATCTGATTGTTGCTGCCACTCACCCATGCCATCGTGTGTGGCCTTGCCTCCGTTGCCACGTTGCATGCAAGTTGGAGGGGCCTCTGCCATTGCTGTGCAGCTGCCTGCATCCTCCAATGCCACTCCTCAATGCTGCCGCTGTGTGGCTGTGCTTGCGCTGCCTGCAGCGTGGCGCACACCCTGGAGGAGCGGCTGGTGCCCCAGCGGATCGACCTGCAGAGCGGGGAGATCACGTGCCGCCCAGACCCCATCCACATCTTCAGGTGCTGCTGTGGGTGAAGGTGTGCTGATTGCCTGTGTGTGCCAGGGTAATTCCATTTTCCCCACCCAACATGGCTGCCCCTGTTGCCTGATGGTGGAAATGTAGAAGCAATAAACACGTCCTCACGTCCCCGCTTCACTACTGCACATATGCCCCAACCCCCATCTCCGCCAATCCCTGCCGCTGCGCCACCCCGGCCTCCCTGCAGAGTCACTTTTGACAAGGAGAATGTGCGCGACCTGAGCACCCCAACCACGGTGACCACGCGGCAGGGGGAGGATGTGGCCATTGGATCCACCTTCATCCCGCAGCACCTGCTGGTGGGTGCGCCATGCGGGCTCGTGGGCAGGAAGGGGGCTTGGGGAGGGATGCTGACTGGGTGGAATGCGGGGAGAGGGAGTGACCTTGGGTCGACCACCATCGCGTAGCACCTGCTGGTGGGTGTGCCATCGCATTAAACGTGCTGGTGTGCCGGAAGGACGGGCGGGCAAGTGGGGTTGGCACATGTGTGTTTGTGAACTCCGCCTGTATCCCGCAGCACCTGCTAGGGGGATGGAGCAGGTGGCTGGCTGGGTTGGTGGGCGCTTCAGCCTGCCCGCCTGCATCGGCAACAGCCCACCTTGGCGCTTGCCGCATGACAAGGTGGCTGGGTCGTATCTGTGACTTCGCCTCTGCCTGCTGCCTGCAGCGCGAGGAGGGTAAGCGGGTGGCAGAAGCGGCTCCCTGGAATGCGTCGCCCGCCAGGAAGAAAGGGCAGCCCGGCGCAGCCAAGGCAGCGATAGCGGGCGGCAGCGCGGGCGCGCCCGCGGCCGCCACCAGCCGCACCTCAGCACCCATCAGCCTCTCGCAGACCACCGCATACGTCGCGCCAGCCGCCGCCGCCGCCAACGCCGCCCGCGTGGGCGCCGGGCCAGGCAGCCTGGCAGCTGTGGCGGCTGCGGCGGCTAGCCGTGGAGCAGAAGGCTACACACAAGCCTCGGCGTCTGCAGGCTCCGCCAAGCGAGAGTCGGTGGTGCAGGCAAGTGGCAGGGTCTGGGTTTGGCAGTGTACTCGGCATGCATGGCAGGCCAGTGATTCTCCGTCTGTTCCTGCTGTGTTTGTCGTGCCCACGTGCATGCCCCCGCTGACTTCCGCTCCTGCTGTGTTTGTCGTGTCCACTTGCGTGCCCCCGCTGACTGGGCTGACTCGCTTCTGACGCCCCGCCCCTGCCCTCTGCCTGCCCGCAGGGCGCCGACAGCGTTGCCGACAGCAACAACGACGCGTTCCTCCGCGGCTGGGACAGCGCAGGTGAGCCACAGCGCTTCAGGCGGGTGCGTGGCCAATGGGCACGCAACCCCAGCCAGAGCAGCTGCTGCCTGCCGGTGCTGTGGATAGCGTGGAGTCGTGTATGGAGTTGTTGCACTGCACTGACGTGCGCACCGTCTGCAGTCCTTGCCGCCTGCTACGCCGCACAGGGGCACGCACACACGGCTGCTCACATTGATGCGCATGCATTGCTTTTCCTTTCCTCCCCTCCCCTGGCGCCCCTGCTGCAGACCCTGAGCTTGCAGCCGCCAACCGGCAACGGGAGTACGGCCTGCTGGACGTGTATGCGGCTCTCGAGCAGCTGAACGATCGGGAGGACTGATGTACCTGCCGTCGGGGCGGCAGGGCTGGCAGCGCAGCGCCTGTGGTGGCAGGAACGCTGCCGTGCTGGCTGGATGCCTGCAGAGTGCAGCGGCCTGCCCGCGTGTCGCAGGCAGCCGCATTCCCGGCCCGCCTTCCTGACGCCAGGCATGCCCTGTGCCTCGCCCATAAATGTACCATCACCCAACGTGCACGACTAGCACACACTCATCCGCCGGCATGCGCGCACGCATCTGCGCCCAGCGCGCCTGGTGTGTCGAACGTCTGATACCTTCGTACTCTTCTTTTGCCCCTCTCCCTTACCTGTACTCCCCCCGCGCCCCCTCCTTGTTCCTTGTTCTCACAGCGTGCTTGTGCTGCGCCTGCCCTTGCCATTGCCGAATGCCTTTGCTGCTAGATGCCTTTGAACACATATCTGTCCCTGTCTGCCCCTGCAGGCCGTGCCCCGCCTCACCTACACCTTCTTTTGCTGCACCCGCCGTGCCGTTGCCGCCTGAGGCTGCCAGCACAGACGAGCCCTGCTCCCCCCACCTCCTGCCTTTGCCTCTTTCGCCGTCTTTGCTGCGTTGCAGTAGCATGCTAAGGGCTGCGCCCCTGTCGCCAAGCACCTGCTCTTTTGCTCGCGAATACCTACAGTTGGTGCAAGATGAGGCACAGGAAGAAAGAGGGAGGGAAGCGTGGACAGTGGGGCACTGTTGGGCAACCCGGCAGGTGCTCTGCAGCGGGGCGTGGGGCTTGTTTGATCAAAAGCAAACTCGCAGTGTGTGCGCATGTGGCAAGGGCGGCTCGCTTCAGCCTGGGTGTATTCTTTCCGAGGCGAGCCACCTACAGCCTGTGTCACCTCAGCCAGGTGGGTGGCTGCGAGATGGACGGCTGCAACCACGGGGCAGGTGAGCGGCAGCTCTGGGCTGTGTGTCCTTTCTAGGAAGTCTGGGAGGCACCCCCCCTGGCAGCGCTGCAGCACATGCACACACGCTGCCCCATGCCCCACCTCCTGCGCTTTAAAGCACCCGTCTCCCCTGGGCAGCTGCTTTCCTCATGGGGCGGTGACGCGGCGGCAGCGCCAGCTAAGCGTGGTCACGCTGCTTCAGATCAGCCAACTGTTGAGTCTACGGCAAATGCAGTCGCGCGTGTACCATTGGCACGGCTCATGTGTGAATCCAAGGGGACAGAAACGACGAGAGACGTGCACGCATATGCGGCTCGCTGCGCCCCACCCTCGGCCGCCCGAGGGGTGGCCCTGGGTTGGAGTGTGCCTGCTGGCCTTCTGGGCCCGTCGGAGCACCACACCACTCTGACACACGGGTGGGCGGTGCAGACAATGCGGCGTTTAGCAATCGTATTGAGTTCGTGAGCTAACTGCCGCTACGTAAAACCATGACAGCGGGCCCAACTCTCCCAAACCTGTTTCAACCCTACCTTCTGATGGTCTTCCTGACTTCCGAGCCTACAACTCACAACTCGAGCCTCCGCCCAGCAGGGGTGCGCCGTGTGGGCGGGCGGGCGTGATCGGTGGGCAACAATAGGTGCTCGCAGGCTTGACCTGGCTCTGTTAGCAGGCTGCAGATGGCATCCGTGCGTTTGTGGGCCACTAGGAATCGAGTGGGTGAGGGCAGCAGGGGCGGCGGCGGAAGCGGCGGCGTGTGGCCGCCGCGCAGGCACGACGGATTGGCAGCACCTCCCGAAGCCCTCCCCCCAAACCTTGTCCCCACTTCCTGTCGCAGTCTCCTGCCCATCACTTGACTCACTCTGAAGACGCCCCCCCGCCCCACCCCAACCCACCCGCCATGTCTGCTCCCAAGGGCTTTGATGGCAACGGCCACGGTCTGCAGGTGACTAAGGGGCGTAGGGGGGGACGGGAAGACGGAAGGGAGAAGGGTCATTCACCCTCTTACGGTAGAAGGTGGCGGAAGGTGAAGCAGGAGGGGACTTAGCGGGGCCAGCTAGGGAGGCCGCCTCTTGAGTGGACCTGCTGCCGCTGCCACGGACAGCGCTGTGTGTGCCCCGGAAATGGCCCTCCACCTGTCCCGAAAGGCCCTGGGGTGGCGCCAACCCCTGTGCATCCCCCCCTCCCTTGCCCGCTACCCACCTGTCTATGAACCTCAGCCGCTTCCTACCCATCCCTGCTCACCCCCTGCGGCACCCCACTCACCATCGCCCCCACCCCACCCCCTGCTGCGCCCCACTCACCCCCGCCCCCACCCCACCCCCTGCTGCGCCCCGCCCCCTCCCACCCCCAGGGCGGCTGCCCAGGCTGCGCCCTGCTGGAGGCGCGCCTGGCGCGCTCCGCTGTGCTGCGAGAGACCGACCCCTTCATCCGTACCCAGCCCACCACCAGCAACCCCGGTGAGGCCATAATCTTGCTTGCCTCAGGCCATCACCACGCACCTGCGCGAGTGCGGTACCGCCAAGGCAGGGCAGCCGGAAGGCTGCACAATCGAAAAGCGCAGCACAAACAGGGGGTGGGGTGGGGCTCAGCATGGCACTGATCCATCTTATCCATCATTGTGCACCGCTGTTCTCCTCTGCCCTTCCCCTGCCCTGCTCCTCCCCCTACCCCGTCCTTGCCTTTTCACACCACGCCCCTACCGCTGCCCCCTTCTCCCTCCTTAGCTCCCCTGGGCTTCTTCAGCTTTGGCTTCTGCGGCCTACTCTACATGGTGAGCTGGCACTTGCCGGGCCAATTAATTATATAGTTTTTTGAGATATATATCCTGCGTTAGCAGCCCGGCGTGAGTATCCCCCCCCCCCCCCCCTATGATAAAGGAGGTGCTATAATAATAAATATAAAAAAAATGAAAATTTGCTGGTGCCCGCCAGGCTGGCTGGCTAGAGGCGAGGAATCTGTGCAGTGGCGCAGGCTCTGTACATGCCAGCTGCCGTGCGCCTGGCTTTCCCTGTGTCGCCGCCCACCAGCCCGTCGCGCCTGCCGCTCAGCAGCCAACCCGCCAGGCCACCACCTAACCCCTCCCCACCTCACCCACCTGGAGCCTGCAGGGCATCCTGACGGGCTGGCTGGAAGGCCCCGGCGCCGTGGCCCTGGTGTACGGTGAGCACAGCAGCACGCACAGATTGTGTGAGCATGTTGCGGTGGGCGGGCGGGTGGGACAGGAGCTGACTGGCGCGGCAAGCAGGGGCGCTAACTGACTGTGATCCAGCCTCCTGCACGAGCTCATCCTGTCCACACTGCCAAGCTGGACCCTTTCCCGGTTGCCTGCCTCCTCCCCTCCCCCATGCAGCCTTCTTCTTCACCTTTGCCGGCGTGGTGAGTTCCGAGCCTCTGCTTGCCTCAACCGTGGCACTGAAACTACGAATGCATTTGGGAGGAGGTTGGGTCTTCTAGCCGGTGCAGTGCCCCCTGAACTCCCACCCCTCCACCCCACCGCAAGGGCCGGGCCACCAGCCTTTACTGGATCCCAACCTTGGCTTACCTTGGCTGCAGGGCGAGATCCTGGTGGGCCTGCTGGAGTACAGCAGGCACAACGTGTTCGCCATGAACGCATTCCTCTGCTACAGTGAGTGTGCCGGGCAAGCCAGTGAGCCCCCTTGGGCGGCAGGGTGCTGCCAGCTGGCGCGGCAGGGTGTTGCAGGCGCGTGAGGCAGCATTCAGCCTGGCTGCCCTCCGCCTCGGCTCCTCACAACCTCTGCAGCTGAGGCTGAGGCTGCTCTTGCTGCTAACCCTCTCCCCGTGCAGGCTTCTTCTGGATTGCCACCGCGCTGAAGGGCACCCTGCAGCTGGCGCACATCTGGCACCATGACGCCAAGGCTGAGCAGATGTCGGTGAGCCACTGGACTGCCAGCGACAGCAGCTGGCCTGCTTGCCTGCCTGCCTCGTTGCCTGGCTGCCCTGGCAGATCGACGTGGGCCAGCTCTCCGCCGCCTGCGTGTGCGCCAGAGCTGACATGTGCTGGAGCCGCCAGAGGAACAACGCAGCCGATCAGAGCCCTGCAATTGGTGTGCTGACTCATCGGTGCCTTCTCGCCTCCCCGCGTGCCTCCCTCCCTCCCTGCCTGCAGTTCATCCTGTTTGGCTTCATCACCATCTTCTTCTGGTGAGCTGCGGCAGCTGGGCACGCAGCCCACCCAAACATCCTGCGTTCCCACACTCTGCACTTTCACTGCTCACGACACTCTCTCTCCTCCCACTCTGCCAGTGCCTGCCCGCCCCACTTCCAACTGTCCACTGCAGGTTCCAGACGCTGGTGACGACGGTGGCGCTCAGCCTCCTGTTCTTCACCCTCTTCATCCTCTTCTTCCTGCTGGCGGCCATGCAGACCCACCCCGACATCACAAACGTAAGGGGGGCCAGGGGTGGCGGAAAGGGGAGATTATGGCAGCACTTCGTGCGCTTTGCACTGGTATGTGGTGCCCTCCCGTCACCTTCCTTGCCTGCCTGCCAGGTGATTCACGCATGCCCACTCAGTGCCACACCTTATTCTTCACCAGCTTCAACCTGCCCCTCCGCCGTCTGCCCCACATGGGGTGCCCGCCCGCCTCCCTGGTCCCTGCCCGGCAGGCTGTGGGCGGCTTTGGCGTCATGGTGTGCATCCTGGCCTTCTACAACGGAGCCGCTGTCCTGACGATCGAGATGTACGGCAGGGTGAGGCTGCAGGTTTTGTGGCACAGGCGTCTGGGGATGGGGGGTACATATGTCTGGGCAGGCCGGGGGACAAGCTGGGGATGAGCTGGGGATGGGCTGGGGATGGGCTGAAAGCAGGCACCTGGGGTGTTGACGGCTGGCGCCATCCAGCCCAGCTAATAAGTGTGAGGAAAGTAGGACTGAGTCGCACTGCCTCTGACGGCGGTGGTGGTGGTGTTTTGGCTGAAAACGCAACTGTATGCGTGGTAAAAGTGGTGCTTGGCACTGGTCCGCTGGCTCGAACCCAGTGTCCCATCTAACCTTCCCTGCCTGCGTCTGCCTCCCCTGTCCATCCGGCAGGCCCTGCTGCCCGTGGTGCACATCAAGTGGGGCCCCGTGCGCAACCTGCTGGCCTCCGCCTCCATGAAGTTTGGTCCCGTGGGCACCCGCCGCACCCTGCCGACCCGGGACTCAAATGCCAGCTCAGACATCGAGTCACCCCCGGCGCCGCTTCACTGAGATCCCCCAGCGCTGTGGGCAGACCGCAGCTTGCACAGCCAGGCGTGCACAGTGCTGGACCTGCTGGGCCAGCACATGCACCGCACAGCACCGGCTTGCCTGGATGGCTGAACGGTGGCCCCAGCAAGGCCTCAGCCCATGGCCTCAGCCCGTGGCCTCAAGCACTCCTCTTGTCTGAGGCCTGGCGTGGGCTGAGAGGAGTGGCCGCGGCGAGGTCCCAGGGTCGATCAGACCATGAACAGCCAGGGGTGCGCAGCCTGCACTGACATCGGGGGCCGCCGCCTGAAACCTGGAACCTGCACATGCACGCGCTGCACGCCCACATGCATTTGACAGCGTCTTAATTTGCCTTAAGCCTCTACATGCCCCTCACAGCACTCAGTTGCCTGCTTATTTCATCGACTGACTGCTCTTCAAGCACTGCCCTCCACCCGCTCCTGTTGTAATCTGCTGCCCTTCTACCACCCTGCTTTAGGTTTTGCCGTCTCCAAACCTTGCTTTGAGTTTTCCTGGTTTTTCTCATCCTGCTTTTATTGGTCGCCACCCGCTACTGCCATCATAGAACACGTGGCCACAGAGCCATTTGCCCTTGGCTGCACAAGAGTCGCTGTAAACCTGGAGGGCCGGTGAGAACCAATGGGCCATGTGGTGGCAGGGAAGAAAGATGCAGAAGGGAGAGAGAGCACGCTGCGCAGCATGCACACTTGATGCATGCACAACCAATGCAGGGAGGCGCTTTCCCAGGAACCCAGGGGAATAGCAGACTTCAAGAGCAGGTACAGGCATTCGGCAGCCTGTCCAGGCTGCGCCCTCAGCCGCTTGACTGCGGCGCAGCCAGCAGCCTGCATGCACGCCGGTGCCCCGCCCGCCAGTCGAGCACGCAGCACTCGCGGCAGCAGTAGCGCACCATGCGGCACCCCCCGCAGCGCTTGCTCTTCACCGACTCTGCCGCCCCCTCCAGATTGGCGCATCGCAGGTAGGCACAGCCGCGGGTGGCAGCTGCCTGTGCCAGCTCCAGTCCCGCCGCCTGCTGTTGCTCCGGCTGCTGCCAGTGGAGCAGGAGTGCCTGAGCCAGGGCAGCGGCGGGGGGCAGCACCCTGGCTGCTGCCTTCTGCAGCTCGGCAGCAGTACTGTTCCCTGTTGCACTGCCTGCTGACGTGCCCGCTCCAAACACAGCGCCACAGGCTGCCTGCAGGGGCGGTAGTGCGGCAGCCACCTCTGCTGCACTGGCAGTAGCCGCAGGGGTGTGCTCCTGCTGCGCCTCTGCCGGCTGCACGGTGCTGCCCGCCTGTAAGAGGGCTGTCAGCACGCCGTGCAGGCCGCCCCATGCCTGCCGACCCTGCATGCATGCGGGAAGCCATTGACAGCAGGAGTCAGTCCTAGACATCACACATGCCCACGCAGATGCAAGTACAGATGAGGCTGCCGGTCATGGCGGCAGAGCAGCGGCACGGGCCAGCAGCCTCCCAGCCCGCCCACATTCTCACCATTTGCTGCCTGGCAGCCGCACTGCGTTCGCTTCCCAGCTCCCGCCCAGCCGCCTGCACCACCTGCCGCAGCAGGCCTTCTGCCGTCAGGGCAGCCGCCAGGCGGGGCGACTGCTGGGCCTGCTCCAGTACCAGGCAGTACAGCGGCAGGGGGCCTTGTCGGAAGCTGTTGGACCACATGTGCTCAGGCTGGGGCGCCTGCAGGGTTGGGTTCCATATAGGGAATGGGTGCTCTCTCTGCAGGGCATGCTGTGTCGCTGACCGGGTGCAGCTGCGATACATTGTGGGCAAGAGTGGCAGCAGCTGCTGCAGGCCCGGGAACTTACCAGGCCAGCCCGCACGAAGATGCCCAACAGGCTGTCCTGTGCCGCCGCCCCCCCCTCGGCAGCGGGCCCACGCAGCAGCGGCCAAAGAGCCTGGGCAGGCGCGTGGGCCGCCGCTACCACCACCGATTCTGCGACCTCAGCCAGAGGGAAGGAGGCATGTCTGCTCTGCAGGTAGCGCTGCAAGTCCGGGCCGCAGGCGGCAGCCGCCACAAGCAAAGCCTCAATCTGGGCGGCGCACAGCGCCTGCAAGCGCCTGCGTTTTGAAAGCCGCAGGCGCAAGTAAGAACTCCATCTAAAACATTGCGGGCGCACGCAAGAATGGCGGCACACGCTGTGCAAGGGACTCTCAATCTGAAGGCCCTCTGCATCGCCCAAGCAAATCAAGGTGGACTATCGGCTCACCACTGGCTGCCGGACGCTCCAGCTGCGCCGCTCCGCTGCGCCCCAAGTGCCGCGCGCGAGGCCGCGTCAAAGGCACAGCTGGAAAGCCACAGCACCGCCCATAGCTCCTGGCTCGGTTTGAAAGCGCCCCTTATAAGACAGGCAGCCCAGTGGGTCGGCCCCCTGCTGCGCCAAGGCAGCAGTGAAGTGCAGCTGCCTGCACAGCAGCGTGTGCAGCAGCAGCAGGGGTTTGACCACCCCTGCCTCCTGCGCTGCGTCCCCGCAGGGCCGTTGCTGGCCCCTCGCTGGCACACTGAAGCTCGGAAGGCTTGCCATGAGGCCAACCACCACGTTGTCGCTGCTGTGCAGCAGGCTTTCCATCCCCTGCACCAGCTCCTTAGCCCTGGCCTCTGGCATCCTGTTGAGCACCCGGGCAGCCACGCGCTGCAGTTGAGGGGCGCTGCCCAGTGCTGCCTCAGCTGCTGCTACGCAGGATGCAAGCATGGCAGGGCTGGCAGCCCATGAGGCCATCCCAAACGCCATGCGGCCGGGCAGTTCCAGAGCTTTGCCCCAGCTAACGAAACCAGCAGCTGCCCTTTCATCATGTGACAAGCTGCCCTGCTGCTGCAGAGGCGGCTCTGCTGGACCCAGCTCTTCTGCTGCTGCCAGCTGGCGCAATGCGCGCAGGGCATGCGGCGCCAGCTGGATGGCGGCTTCCGCAGCTCTCTCGTGGAAGCAAGACGTGCTGAAGATGGGCTCACTGGCCGTGCCCACTCGATACAGTCCAGCGCATATTCCGTCACAGAAGAGGGCTAGCGCTGCAGACTGCATCTGCTGCTCCACCTCTGTTGCCGGCGGCCCCGCATTGCCGCCCTCAGGTGCCGAGCCTGGCACTGCGCCCCCTGGCAGGGCATCTGTCAGCAGCTGAATGGCTGCTTCAAGTGGGGGGCAGGGCTGCCTCTGGTCAGGGCTGTTTTCATGCAGCTGCACAATAACAACAACAACAAAACACTCCTGGGTTAGAACTGTTGAAGCGAGCGTCTGGCAGTCATGCAGACGCATCATCTGGCTGCCATGTGAAGGCACAGCGTCCGCACTCACCATCACTTGCCACATCAGCATTGATTGTGCGCCTGTCACCATCGGAGAAGCCAGAGCCCGTGCAGCATCCAGAAACTGCTCAGGGCAGCCGCTGAGCAGCGGCAGGCAGCGCAGCAGCAGTACGAATGGCAACTTGAAGTTGGACAGCAGCAGCTGGGCCATATCATTGACGAGGCTTGAGCTGAGCAGGTGGTGAGAGGCTGGACCACACAGTAGCATGCGGCAGAGGCTGCAGTATTGGGGCACCAGCTGCTTTGCACCACCTGCAGACAATAGCAGGTTGGGGGCGTGTGCACAACCTGACCTCCCGAGGGAAATGGCTACCAGTCGGTGCACACGTGGACTCCCCAACGCAACCCCTCACCCGCTGCGCCGCCAGCCAAGCCACCCAAAAGAGTGTGCGCAAGCGCGCCCAGCCAGTTAGCAGTGTTTGTTTGGGACTCGATGCTGCCGGCAAACCCCTGAAGCTCAACAGGTGGAGGTGTCAGGCCAGGATTGAGATTGGAGGCTGGCGGGCACCCCTGCATCTAGTTAAGTCAGCAGGCCGGATACAGGCCAAGTGCCGGACACAGTGCCGAATACAGTGCAAGTGGCACAGCAGCAAATGAGCAGTGTGACTTGCCTGCACCACATTCGCGTCCTCCTGCCGCTCCAGCAGCTGCAGCACAGCGTGCATCGCCCCCATCTGCAGGCATGCCACCTGGACTGCCGCTGCTGGGGCTTGATGCATGCTGAGGGCAGCGTGCAGAGCTCTCCCGCGGCCCACCAGCAACCGCGTGCACTGCGAGAGGCAAGGGAGCTGGCTGGGTGCGATGTGCAGCACGTCAGCCAGTGCCGCGCAGCCCTCCAGGGTTCTATAGGCAATCTCCAAGAGGGGCAGCCAGGTCGCCTCGGCCCGGGAGTCCCAGGCCCGGCTTGGTGCAGAAGGGAGGTCAAAAACAACTTGGGTCATCCTCTCGAGAGTGGTGTGCAGCTCCATCAATGGAGCGCTGACTGCTTCTGCCAGCCTGTGCGGAGGGAAGCAGTGGTGTGGCTAGACTGAGGTGAGGTCGCGGCCCAATGCTTTACGGCGGCGGTGGGCGGTGCCGCTGAGCAGCACTGCCGCCACCAACCTCGGCCCCTGCCACGCACGGCGCAAGGGCGCATGTTACGTTATCAGGCTCTGCAGAGGGCCTTGCCTGCCTGCAATGCACCGGTCGGGCGCACCTCAGCAGCTCCCCACGCGGTGCCTCGGACACTTCCGCGTGCTGCTCAAGGGCTGCCAGCGCCGCCTGGGCGAACGCTGCTGCCTGCTGGACGCCATCGTGTGACCCAGCGGCGCTCAGAGGCTGCCCGGCCAAAAGGCGTTGCAGCGCCCTCAGGGCCTGCTCGGCTGTGCGAAGCGCGCCCTGGCCGTCCTGGGCCTCTCCCTCCATACCATTGCGGCAATGAGAGGTGTGCGACATCGAGGACATTAATAGACGGGAGAGGTGACGTTTGCAAGCTTGGTGCTAGCTCTGGTAGCCAGCTGGGCGAGCGCCCAGCTGCCGCCGCCCGCAGCGCTGCTGCCGCCCGCCAGGCCTGGGCACCGGTCAATTGAGATGCAACTATGCCACCGTGCCGTGCGACGTCTCACTTAACCCCCCAAACAAACGGATTTTGCGTGGTATGCACGGCAGAGCAACGGTTCGGACATGTCAATTTGCGTGCTGTCCCCATTTCCGCAGGAGGGCTGGTTGCTGAGGCGCAACCGAGGTTGAGCTCTACACATGCAATTGAACTACTGTATTGTACCGCAACAAGTTAAACTGATGCATGCTGTGCAAGTGCAGCAAAGTAAGACCACTGCTGGACATCGGACACAGCTCGTTGGAAAGGTCCATTGCCTAGCCCTTAGCCCTCCGAGGGCGGCTACGGCGCCAGCAGCCTGCAGGCACGCCGGTGCCCCGCCCGCCAGTCGAGCACGCAGCACTCGCGGCAGCAGTAGCGCACCATGCGGCACCCCCCACAGCGCTTGCTCTTCACCGACTCTGCCGCCCCCTCAAGATTGGCGCATCGCAGGTAGGCACAGCCGCGGGTGGCTGCCGCCCGAGCCAGCTCCAGCTGCGCCACCTGCTGCTGCTCCGGCTGCTGCCAGTGGAGCAGCAGGGCCCGACCCAGGGCAGCGGCGGGGGGCAGCACCCTGGCTGCTGCCGCCTGCAGCTCGGCAGCAGTGTGGTTCCGTGCCCAGCTGCTCACTGCCGCGCCCGCTCCAAACACAGCCTCGCAGGCTGCCTGCACTGGCAGCAGCGCTGCTGCCACTTCTGCTGAGCTGGACGCCTCGCTGGCACCCGCCTTGCTCAGGGCTGCAAGCACGCCGCGCAGGCCGCCCCAAGCCTGCCGGACCTGCACACATTTCATCAGGCATGACGTTACGTTCTATGAACTTACTGACAGCCCGCTTGCAGCCCCAGCACTGTTGCACCAGCCTCACCTCTTCCTGCCTCTCCCCAGCTTCCCTCTCTCCGCTCGCCTCGCGCACAGCAGCCTGCAGCACCTCCTCCAGCAGGCCGCCAGCCAGCAGAGCAGCCGCCAGGCGGGGCGACAGCTGCGCGTGCTCCAGCACCAAGCGGTGCAGCGGCACGACGGCTGGCGCTCTCAGGGTATCCCACAGCTTCTGAAGCTCGGGACGCTGCACATCATGAAGGCAGGGTCAGCCACATGTCAGCTGCAGACCACAACGGCCTCGCATTACAAAGGCACACAAGTGTGAGCATGGAGCCAAAACCCAGTGCAATTTGCTGTGATGGTTCGCACTCACCAGTCCTGCCTTGACAAACGCCGCAAGCAGGCTTTCCCCTGGAGCAGGCTCGCCCGCAGCCTGCTGCAAAGGCTGCTGGAGCAGCGCCCCAAACGCCAAGGCAGGCGCGTGCGCTGCCGCCACCACCGCTGCCTCCACCCGCTCTCGCCCATCACTGTCGGCCAACCGCTGCTCCACAGTGATGCCTGTGAAGGCGGCTGCTGCAATTATGGCCTCAATGTGAGCAGCACACATCGCCTGCAGCTGCCTGCAAGCTCAGGAAAGAAGACCCGCTGCTGGTCAGCCTGATGCGGGATGCAGCCAGGAGCCTGCTGGCAGCCTTGAGCATTACATGGCCACAAGTTTTACCTGCTTGGTTCTGCACTCCGCCTCTGGCTGCCGGGCACGCTCTGCCCTGCGATGCCCTGCTGAGCACCGCCCAGCTCCAAATGGGCGGCCCTGGTGAGGATGAAGGCAGCGTGGCCCAGGCCGGCCCATACAGCGCGCCCCGGGTTGTACCCCTCTTCGGCATAGCACAAAAATCCCAGAGGGTCGGGGCCCTGCTGCGCCAGGGCACGCAGGAAGTGGACCAACCGGCACGGCACTGTGTGAGCCCGCAACAGCAGCTCAACCGTCGCGGCTGCGCTGAGAGCGCCGCGGGAGGGCTGCTGCTGCTGCTGCAGCTGCTGCTGCCGATGCTCGGCTGCTTCTGCCCAGCTGGCGGTCTGTGAGTAATGTGCTGGTTCTGACAGCATGCCTATGCTGTTGTTGACAACGGCCTCCAGAGGGGCGACCAACTGCCAAGCTGTGTTTCCTGGCAGCGAGGCACGCAGCCGTGCGGCCAGGCGCTCCAGCGCCGGCATGCTCCCTTGTGCTGCCTCCCCCGCAGCAACACAGGCTGCCAAGGCGTCTGGGCTGCAACACCAGTACGGCTCTCCCTCGCACACGACACGGCGTGCCAGCCGCAGAGCGACACTCCAATGCCTAAACCCAACTGCGGCCATCTCGCCAGGCGAAGCGCTTGGCCTGCCGTGCCGCAGCGGAGGCGCTGCAGGCGTCAGCCGCTCCGCGGCTGCCAGCTGGCGCAGAGCGTGCAGGGCAGGCGGGGTCAGCTGGATGGCCACTAGTGCGGCTCGCTCATGCAGCAGGCTGGTGTTGTTTGTTGCCTCAGTGACACGGTCCAGCCAGGCGCACATGCCGCCGCCAAACAGGGCCACCGCTGCCGCCTGCAGCCGAAACCGCAGCTCGGCTGGCCATGCCTCGCCGCTGCTCCCTGCCGATGATCCGGGCGCTGCTCCTGGAAGCACTGCCATGAGCAGTTCAGCTGCCGCTTCCAGAGACGGGCAGCGCTGGGACCCCCTCTCAAGGTCGGCTAGCTGCAAAGCAACAAAGATCAGGGGCGCAGGGCCGGGAGGCGGCCCTCATGAGTGTTCAGTCTGCCGCTGCGCTGCCGTCAGAGCGCACACCATCGTCTCCAAGCAATGCCTGGAATTGGCCCCGGCATGGCAGCATACCACTCACCAGCACATGTTGTATGGCCGGAGAGTGCTCCCCTGTCAGCATGGGTGACGCCAGCGCCTCGACAGCATCAAGCAGATGCTCCTGGCTGCCCCTCAGAAGCGGCAGGCTGCGCAGCAGCAGTGAGAATGCCTTTTCGAAGGGAGAGACCCAGCTGCCTGGCTCCCAGTTAAGCAGGAGCAAGTGCTCGTGGGCAGGGCCGCGCAGCAGCATGCGGCACACGCTGGCGTAGCACGGAAGCAGCGCTGTGGTGTCGCCTGCAGGGGAGAGGTGGTGAGATGGGCACCTTGCAAACACCTAGTTTCGTTGGCCTAGCAGGGCACCGGGCCACGTGTACCCGTGCTGCCAGTGCGGGAGCTCCCTACGGCACCTGATGTGCTGCCTGCCATGCCGGATAACAGCAGCTCTGCCACTTGCGCCAGCCAGAATGCAGCGTGAGGCTTGGCCTCCTCGTTTCCAGCAGCCCTGGCAGCAAATTCCTGCAAGGCACACACATGAAAAGGTTGTAAACGGGTGTCCAGTTGCGCAGGCAGGGTGTGTGGAAAACTCATGCATGCAGGCAAGTGAAGCTGCCCGACTTGCCTGGACAACCCTCTCCTCCTCCTGCTGCTCAAGCAGCTGTAGCACAGCATGCATAGCGCCCAGCTCCATGCCAGCCAGCTGCACCCCTCCTGGCTTGTAGACCTCACTGACTGCCAGCACAACGTAACGGCCCTCGCTCAGCAGCATGCGCGTGCCCTGCGCAAGCCCCGGGAACCGGCAGGGAGGGGCACCCAGCAGCTGCGCCAGCGCTGCGCTGCCCTGCAGGGCGGCGTAGCACAGCGCCAGCTGCGAAAGCCAGGCGCCGCCCGCCGCCTCGACATGTACCAGTGACACATCCCTCACATTGCAGAACACAGCAATAATCTGCCTGTGCACGTGCTCCAAGGACGCGCCGACCGAGTCAGCCAGCCTGCAGGCAGAGACGGCAGCGGGGCGTCTGGCAGGGCACCCGAGACCCGGCGGCGCACCTTGGACCAGCCGCCATGCCTGGCCCCTGGTCCCCCGGCTTCTCTTCTCCCAGGCACCCCCTGAGACACCCCGTCCCTCTCCCCAGACGCACCCCAGCAGCTCCTGGCGCAGCAAATCGGGCACCGCCCGGCCCTGCTGCTGCGCAAGGGTTGCGAGCGCCGCCTTGGCAAACGTGTTGGCTGCACGGCTGCCCTGCTTGGCAGCAGCCTCGCTCAGGGGCTGCCTGGCCAGCAGACGCTGCAGCTGCCTCAGGGCGTGCCGCACGGCCCCCAGACCCTCGTAGTTGGCATTATCTTCCATGATGTGCTGCCACCGATGCCTTTGTGTGTGGTGGGGGAGTGGCAGTGATCACAGGAGGGCACGGGGTTGGAGAGCCCCGCTGCCAGCCTGGCGCGACAACCCACTATTCCCCATTGGCAACTCACTATTTCCATGGCAAGTTGAGTGTTGTTGGCACGGTGAAGGTGTCTGACCCAGGCATCCAGAATGGGAAGTGAAGGGGACTGTCGATCGGCCCATGTTCGGGGCACTACACGGCTGCACCGCCGCAGCCGCCGCAGCCGCCCAGGGCTTCACTCTGCCGCTGCCGCCAGCACCGAAGCCGGGCAGACTCTGGGCGAGGCAACGGGTTGCACCCTCATGGATATCTCCTCATCCGCACCCCGCCGATGCAGCGCCGTGTCAGAATGCCCCCTGTGCGTGCCAGCGCCCGCTAGCTCTCTGCTCTCAGCGATGCCCGCATGAGGCTGAGGTACACTGGCCACAGCTTGGGGCTGCCCTTGTACCACATCCAGCCCGGCAGCGCACGCGGCTCCCTGCAAGGTGGGTGAGCATGTCTCCCGCTGTGACGTGGCGGGGCAGGCCAGAGAGGGGCAGGCTGCACTATGCAAGGCGTGTTCCAAGCCACCGAGCAGGGCTGACCCGAGAGCCCAGGCGCACAGGCTGCTGTGGTGCTGCACAGCATGCATCCGCAAAAAACGCTGCAAGGAGAGCTCTGCAATGTGATGGGGCTACATCCGACGCCTGCTGCCCCCACCTGTTGTGGCTCTGGCTGTGGTTGAAGCGTGTGACCAGCAGGCGGCGGTTGATGTCGTCCAGCTTGGCGCCCGCCGACCCCCGGAAGCAGCGGGGCACGTAATGCGGCTTCCCGCTGCACACGGCGCGCTTCCCCGCCTTGACGGTGTAGCGCGCGCCGCCCACGCTGCATTCCAGCTGCCCTCTGCCCGCCAGGAACTGCTCCCCCAGCGGTGGCTCCCACACCGCCGGCGCCGGCTGCGGCCCGCTGGCCCGCAGGCGCCGCTCCTCGGGCGTGGGGGGCGGGTCCAGTCTCTCCAGTGTGTACAGGTCGAGGTCTCCGCGCTTGGTCCAGCGGCCACCCTTGTAAGCAAACTGGGGCCGCATCTCACTCATGAATTCCTCGCTGGGGCGCTGGCGCAGGGGAGGGGCCCGGCGGGAGGAAGGGTGTGGAGTGTGAGGGAGGGCAGTGACTCTGTTTCTCAGAACCCAAACACACGGCTGTTGGCAGGTGGCTCAGCCAGGCTGGGCGAGGCGGGCCGCAGCTGCCATGGAGCATGCACCCTGCTGGTAGCCAGAAGACGCCACCGTCGGGGCGCCGGCGCCACTGGCACTGGGGACCGTCCGTGTGCGTTGCACCGCTCGCCGTCTCCGTTCCCGCCTACCTTCTTCTTCATCACCAGCTGAATCACGCGGTGCAGGTTGAACAGCGTGGTTGAGCAGCGCACCACGACCTGCCGCCAGGCCCCCGTCCCCTCCTCCGTGATTTTGAGCGACACGATCTCGGTCATAATAAATGCGGCAACTTGAATCGGTTGGTGCGAGTTGTGGGCTGTCGGGGGGGCGCCTCGGGTTTCGAGGAGCCAGCATGCTTGCTGAGCACAGCGTGCACTGCAGCACGGCGGGACACACAGTCTCTTGCTCGTTTCTCAAATCTGCGCCAGTCAGGAAGAATAGCTTTGTAGAATAAGCCGTTGTACGATGTACCCGACCTTGCCAGGAAGGGAAGTAAGTGAACAACTGTTCAGTTCTGCCCGTGCGGGAGCTGCTCCGCCCGCCTGGCGCCGGTGCACTGCCAAGCACACCGCCGCCCATGCTCGTCAAGCCCCACATGCTCATCAACACGAATTCATCATGCTAACATGCTGCAGTTGCTGCATGTGAGGTCACGAGCTGTGACCGGGGTGACACCGTCTGCAGGTGGGATGTCGAAGAATCCTGTGCGGGAGGCCCACGAGATGCGCAGGAGGTGGTGTGTAGAAGCCCCGCTGCCTGCCACCCTTTCTCTTGCAAAGTTCAAGTCTGTGAGTCAGACGAACTTGTTTCATTCCTGCCCCGCACTCCAGAGCCGCTGGGCACTAGCAGCTCACATCGCTGGCACCGGCGTCCCCGCCGCCAGCCTGGCGCCGCACTGGAAGGATTGCCAGCAGCACGTGACTTTCCCACCTGCTACAGCCGGCTGTCCGAATTCTGCGCTTCACTGCGGCCGTCGAAGGAGCTACGTCGGGCAGCAGGCGCTGCCAGCACATGGGGGCCTCCCTGCAGCCTGCTCTCGCCTCTTGACCGCTGACCGTGGTAGCTATGCGGTTTCGGCTTTTGGCCGCGCGCATGCTGCTTCTGGGCGCGCTGCAGGCCCACGCAGCGGCATATGCAAGGTGCGGCACCTCTCCCGCCGACCGTTCTGCCAGCTGTTTGAACGTCCCGTGCCTTCAATGTGATCGCCAAGCTGGGCGCCGAGCCGGCGCAACCTGGCAGCGCGGCGCCCCAACAAACTCGCCACCGCCTGCCGCCGCCAGTGCTGCCGCCGTCGACTGCCCGGCTACCAGTCAGCTGCTGCCGCTGCCACGCACCGCGCTCTCCGCCTGGAGAGCTGCACTGACCGCCCGATCTGTTTCTGTAACCACCGTGCAGGCAAGGGCGCCCCTTCCTGTCCTTCTTCACCGGCGACGCGAGCACCGGCGCAGCGCCGCCTTCCACCCCCTCTCCGTGGCATGCTGCGCCCGCCAGCCCCGACCCCTCGCCCTCCCCCGGCCCCGTGCCGTCCCCCAGCCCTGTGCCCTCTCCCAGCCCGCTGCCCCCGGAGCCGCCCAGCCCAGATCCATACGACCCTGACGACCCTGACCATGACCCCGAAATGTTCTGGCCGCTGCTCTTTCTGGCCATTTTTTTGGTGGCCATGGCGGGCATGATGTCTGGCCTTACACTGGGCTTGATGTCGCTTGATCAAGTGGACATCGAGGTGAGGCGCCTGCTGAAGAGTGCGGGGGCCGGGGCAAGAGTGTGGGATGCTGCCGGGCTGTTGAGGTGGCTGGGAGAGCGCGCGTAGTTGGGCCTCACGTCAGGAACACCTGGCATTGTGCCCAGATGGTGGGGGTCTGTCAGTATGTGCAGGGACATGGGTGGCTGGAAGTTGTGAGGGCTCAGTATAGCCGCTAACTGCTGCCGCCGCCTCACCTCCGCCTTTCCCCCCGCTCTCCCTCCCCGCTCCGACGCGACCCCAGATCCTGCGCCGCAGCGGCACGGAGCGCCAGAAGCGTCTGGCCCGCCGCATCCAGCCCGTGCTGCGCCGCCCACACGTGCTGCTCACCACGCTGCTGGTGTGCAACGCGCTGGCGGCGGAGGGGCTGCCGCTGGTGCTGGACCGGCTGGCGGACCCGGTCACCGCCATTGTCGTGTCGGTCACCGTGGTGCTCTTCTTTGGTGAGTGAGTTGTGGGCCGGAGCAGTGGGGTGCCTGCCTATTGTGAGCACGGCTGCCGCTTTTTCTGTCCATGAGGCGGGGGGAAACGACGTGCTCTTCTTTGGTGAGTGGTTGTGGGCAGCAATGGGGCGCCCCTCTGCTGTGTTAAGGGCTGCCGCTGTGCTGTGCTCTTCTTTGGTGAGCGGCTGTGGGCCGCAGCAGCGGGGTGCCTGCCTACTGTGAGCATTGGGCTGCCGCTGCTTCTGTTTATGAGGCTGGGAGATACGACGTGCCGGCCAGGCGGGGAGGGTTGAGTGCATGGGGTGCAGGGTCTTCCTGAGAGGACATGAGCACCTGAGTGTGTGGCGCCGGTATCCGTGCACATGTCCCCTGGGCCCACCCGACCCGCTCACAAAAGCACGCGCTGCCTGCCACGGCCCGCCCTGCCCCCGGTTGCCCTGCAGGCGAGATCATTCCCCAGGCGGCATGCTCACGCTACGGCCTGGAGATTGGCGCGACGTCAGCGCCCTTTGTGCAGCTGCTGATGTGGATCACAGCCCCCATCTCCTTCCCCATTGGCTGGGTGCTGGATCGGGTGCTGGGGCACCGGCACACGGCGCTGTTCAGGTGGGGGGCAGCGGGGGTGCCGGTGGCACAGCGTGTTGAAAGGATGTGCATTGGCAGGGGGAGGCTGGCTTTTCAGTGCTGTGTGCCGTAACCAGCCAAGGGGCCGGGCGCGGACCCCCCATGCCCTCCCGCCTGCATGCATGCCCTCCCGCCTGCCCCCCTGCCTGCCTGCATGCACGCATGCGGGGGCCATCAGCCACCCATGCGTCCACTGCCTCCCTCCCATGGTCACCCCCATCCCACCTCCTCTGCCCGCACCTGGCAGGCGAGCCGAGCTCAAGGCCCTGGTCGACATCCACAAGGAGGGGCAGGAGTTTGGGGGGCAGCTGTCGGCAGGTGGGCGCAGGGCGGGGGGGCGCCCAGGCCTGGGGTGGTGGCTGCTGCTGGGCGAGGGCCGCTGCAGGCATGCGCATGGGTGCCCGACTGCAGCCGGCGGTTGCCGCACAGCTCGCACTCCCCTCCCTCAGTCATCGACCGCGGGCTGCTCTGCGTGCTCAAAGGAGTACCCACCCCCTTGCCCCTTCCCCTTCCCCTCCCTCCCGCCCCACCAGACGAGGTGTCGATCATCAAGGGCGCACTCGACATGACTCACAAGACCGCCCGGCACGCCATGACCCCCATCGACATGGTCTTCATGCTGCCCGCCGATGCGGTGCTGGATGAGGACACGCTGACCGCCATCATGGCCTCGGGTGAGGCAGTACAAGGCATTGCTGTTTGGTGCCGGTCAGGGGGTGCGCTTTTTGGCTGGGCTGGGTCTGAGCGGGGTCGTGCTACTAGTGGCCGGTGCGGGCGGAGTGAGAAGGGGTGTTGCTGTTGCGTCCTGATTTCGCCCTCCCCCACCCCCTCCCCTGCTGCCCGCTCCAGGCCACTCGCGCATCCCCGTGCACCGCCCGGGCGACCGGAGCGCCATCCTGGGTATCATGCTGGTCAAGGAACTGCTGCTGGTGAACCAGAGCCAGGGCAAGACGGTGGGGCGCCAGAAAGTGAGGTCGCTGCCCGCTGTGCGCGCAGGTGAGCGAGGGCGGGCGGTGCTGCAGTGAGGGCAGTAAGGGTGGGCAGCGTGAGCAAGGGAGTCGTCCAGGGTTGCTTGCTTGTTGTTGCCTGTTGGTGTGCCGTGTCCGCGCGGTTGTGGCTAGGGAAGGCGATGCTTGCGGTGCTAAGTGCTGCAACAATATTGATTTAGTTGCGACCCGCGGGATGGCTGGCCTGAGTCCCAGCGCATTCTCCAACTGTCCGCCCCAGCTCTGCGCCCCCTGCGCACCACCCGTCTTCCACATGCACCCACACCCCCGCAGACACCCCCCTGTACGACATGCTGAAGCTGTTTGAAATCGGGCGCAGCCACATGGCGGTGCTGATGCAGCTGACCAAGGCGGCTGCGGAGCGGCAGCGCAAGCAGAGGTCGGCTAGGGTGGGCTGCTCCGGCTGGTGGAGCCGTTTGTGTGCATGTGTGCATGTCAACAGGAGGGTGCACCGCCTGCGGACTGTGCGTACCGGCAGTGCGCGCACACATGCAGGTACAGCGTGCCAAGTGGAGAGTACAGTGCTGTGTCCACCTCTGTCATCCGCTTGCCCAGCCCTCCAAGCTCGTCGATGCCTCTGGCTGCTGTGCGCTCCTCAGCCCCAGACTCACCTTGTGTGTGGTGCACCTCGACCCCCCAAACCTGTTCCTGCTGTGCCTGGTGTGCAGGGAGGAGCGCATGATGGCGGCTGTGGATTCGATGAGCGATGACCCCAGCGATGAAGACGATGCAGACGTACGCACTGGGCCTGGCCCGACCTGCATTGTGCTGCCCGCCTGCCCGCCCGCACATCCAGCACACTCGACTCTGCGCAGCCAGCCTTGCCTGTCTCTCCCGCCTGGCCGGCACGGCGTGTCCCGATGCAATGGGCTATGCCGCCCTGCCTGTCTACTCACCTGGCATGTCCCAGGTTGGGCCGCTAGTATGGCGTGGCAGCCAGACAGGCCCGCCCGCTTCATTGCCTGCCTGCAGTTGCCCAATCTCACGTGCCTCCGCCCCGCCTACCTGCTCTGCCTCCCTCCCTCGCATCCCTCTTTGTGCCTGCAGTCCGAGCAGGACCACCTGCTGCCCCGCCCCACCGCCTCCCCCGAAGACTTCATCTTTGACGCCACAGGTGGGTGGGTGGCCATGCTGTGCCTGCTGTGCCTGCTGCCCCCGGCTGTGCCTGCTGAGGCCCATGTCTGTGCAATGCCTGCCGGCATGGTATTAGTGCTCACCATAGTAGCCCTCCACCTGCCGGGGTGTGTGTGTGTGCCTGTGGTGTGCAGACTTTGAGCCGGTGGGCATCATCACGATTGAGGACGTGCTGGAGGAGCTGCTGCAGGTGGAGATACTGGACGAAACAGACAAGTGAGCTGAGGGCGAGGGTCAGGCTGGGGTGACACCTGGGGTACTGCTTGCTCTGGGGCGGTTGGGCGATACCCAGGGTGGAGGGTGCGGGGCACGTGGCGTTGTCCAAGCGAGCGAGCATGCCTGTATGTAACACACGCAGACCCGCAGGGTGTGTGCTGGGGGTCGGGTGCTCCTCAGGCCTCTCAACTTCCGTCCCTCCTGCCCCAACCTGCTTTCTCCCGGTGCCCGCCCGTCTCCCAACCTCTCGTCTCCCTGCCCTCTCGCAATCCCCCCCCGCCCTCCCCCTCGCCTCCTCTAGGTTTGTGGACAACCTGCAGCGCACTCCCGTCACTGCCGCCCTCATCATGGGCAGCCTGCCGCCGCACCTGCGCACCGTGCTGGGCGCGCGTGCGCTGCTGCCGCGCATCGGCGGGGCGGCGTTCATGGAGCCAAGCGGGTCGGAGCGGGGGCTGACGGTGCTGGAGCCTGAGTTGCCGCTGGACCGGCGGGGGCAGGCACGAGCGGCAGCTGGCCCAGGGGGAATGAAAGCAGACAAGCCGGCAGCTGCGGCGGCGGCGGCGGCAGCAGCGGCGCCGCCGCCGCCGTATGCCAACGGCAGCAGTGCAGGCAGCGGCCTGGCAGCGGCGCGTGCCGGCGCGTCGCCAGACGGCGCTTCGCCCACTGCTGCCGCAGGGGCCAAGTCACCACGGCGACTGGGGCCGCCTGCGCGCAGCCCGCAGATGCTGAGCCCGCGGGCACTCAGCCCGCAGCACGCGCACAGCGGCGGCACCGACACGCCCCCCAGCGGCGGCGCCGTCGTGCCTGCTGCCCTTCTCATGAAGCAGGGCAGCATGGGGGCCTCACTGGTGGCAGAGGCCCTTCGGCAGGAGATAGCTGCACAGCTGGCGGCAGTTTCGGCAGCCACAGCGGGCGGCGGCGGCAGTGGTGGAGGCACCGCCGCCGGCAGTGCCGGCAACTCCATGCACGGGCGGCGCGTGCACCGCTCGCGCTCCCGCTCTCCGCTGCCGGGCAGCAGGCACGCACTGAGCTCGCCAGAGGCCCTCATCCTTCCGCCGCCACCTGGCCAGCCCAGTGCGTTTGCCTGGGCGGCAGCAGCAGCAGGCAGCTCCGGTCCTGGATCCCAGCAGCAGCAGCAGCAGCAACAGCAGCAGGCAGCTGCAGTGCTCGAGCCGCTGCCTCCCATCTTCCAGGGCCTGCGCCGCTCGCGGTCGGATGCAGCGCACAGCGGGGGCAGCGGCGCCGCCACGCCGCGCTTGGGCGTGCAGCTGCCGCCGCCGCCGCCCCGGCGCAGCACGCACATCGGGCAGCGGGTGCAGGAGCAGGTGGGGGGACAGCAGAGGCAGGCTGGGCTGGTGTGGATGCGGGCAGGGGGTGTGGGGTCAGGTGGTTGTGTGACAGGAGGGAGAGCAGCGGGCACTTGCCAGGCCAGCCACACGCTCGCAGCATTTCAGGCAGTCACGCGCGGCTCATCCCTGCCCCTGTCTGCAGATCGATCTCCTGCAGCCCCTGCTGATCAGCAGCCGGCAGGCCAGCGGGGAAAGTTCTCCCAGATTTGATGCCTTGCCCAGAGGTGGCGGCCCCGACATGGACGAGCCGTGATGCGGCTGCAGAGCACACAGAACACATCCACGCCATGGCAGCCGGCGCTGCCCTGCCCTGCCCTGCGCTGCCATAAACTCCCTCAGACTGCCATTCATAAAATCCCTCAGACTGAAAGCTCGCTTCTCGTTGGTGCTCCCCAGACAAGAGTGCAGCCAGACCAGTCCTTGTGCCCATGCATTGTGCCGCCCCCTTGCTCCTCCTCTTTTGCCTCTCCATTGCACCACACTCGTATTCTTGGCATGCACCTTGCTCTTCCAGCCTTTTGCAACAGGGAACCTCAGCGCAAGGGCAACGATTACAAGAGGCTGTGCAGTGCCACACGCCGTGCTCAACGCCGCTGCTCTTGCACCTGCCAGCAGCTGTTGTGCACAGCAGCACGACCAGGGGCTGCGTGCCAACCAGCACTTGGCGGTGCCAGCCTTTTGCTCGCTGCTGCCCCTCCTGCGTCCCTGGCGCTCGCAGCCAGCTGCCGCCTGCCGTCTCTCCGACTGCAGCAGCGGCGCCACCATGCTTCTGCCTGCCCCGCACGCAAGCGCCTCCAGCCTTCAGTTCATTGCTGCACCGCCTTCTTGTGGTGGGCTCCCCGGGCCGGCTGTATGCGCAGCTTGGCGGAGGGGGCCTTGCGAGCCTTTGCCGCTGGCGCCGCCACTGTTGAAGTGCGCCCCCTGATCACCTCTGACGCTGCCACCACTGCTGCTGCTGCTGCTGCTGCTGCTGCCGCTGCCGCTGCACCCTGTGCCGGGGCCGGTGCTTTAACTGCCCGCCGCTTGCGGGCGCCGCCGCTGCCGCCTTTGGCGGGCGTGCGAAGCTCGTGAGACACCTGCTGCTGGCTGCTCTTGCCTGGCTTCTTGGCGGGGCCTCCAGCAGGGCTGCCAGCGCCCCACTCTGCCGTTTTAGCAGCAGCAGCTGCCGGGGCTGCTCCCCGCCGCCTCACCTGCCGCTCGTGTGAGCGCTCCTTGGCGCTGCTGGTGCCAGCCGCCCTGCCCCCCAGCTTGGACGGCTTGCCTTCCTGCTCCTCTAGTGCTGCCTTGCCACGCCCCCGCTTGGCTGTTGATCGCGGCAGATCAAGTGCTGCGCTGGCAGACTGCTTTGCTGGGAGTGCAAGGTCCGCTGCAGGGGCCGCAGGCGGCGGCGGCGGCAGCGGCGGCAGTCCGGCGGCCTGCTGCCGGGTGCGACGCCGCTTCATTGGCTGCTGCTGCTCCTGCTGCTGCTGCTCCTTGCCGTCCTCATGCTGTGCAATCGGCTGCACTGCGCTCAGGGAGGCCCCGAGCCCAGCGCCAAGTGGCTCCTGCAGCTTTCCACGCCCTGCTGCTGCTGGCCCTGGCTGGTGCACCACAGGCTGGCTGCCCAGGCTGATCAGGCCCTGCAGCGCCTGCAGGGCAGCAGGCCTGGAGGCAGGCGAGAAGACGATTGCCCTGGCGGCGTGCTGCTCCGAGGACTGCATGGCTTGTGAAGATAAGAGCAAGGGAGAGACGACGGGAATGCTCGGGGACTGAAGACAGCAGGCGTGCCACAGGTGTGTCAGTGACTGCCTCCCGATCCATGCATGAAGCTGGCTCCTACTAGATCACGTCCAACATAGGGGCCTTTCCTCTTCCTGAAACGTGGGACCCTGCTTCTCTCTTTGGCCTCTGTTTATGCGGCCGACAGACTGTACACTGCATGCTCCACACATTTCTGTGAGCCTGGCGTGGCGGTGTGGTGCAGCCCTCCTAGGTGCGGCCTTGGACGGACCTGGAGGCTGTGTACCGCAAGATAGCATGCATTGCTAGCTATAGCTTTACACATTTTATACACATGACCTCTGCAGCTGCTTCCTTCCCTTCATCCACCCGGGTGGCCGTCAATGGCCTTGCACAGGCGCCGGCTCTGAACACACCACCTTGCATCATCAGCTCTACGGTGCACACATCCTTAGGCATGACACCTGCCTGCCTAACGGTTGAGATCAGCTGTATCTCTCGTGTGGCTTACAAGGGTGCATTAGCTGGCCGCACGGCTGGCTGTGCTCGGGGAGGAGCGTAACGGGGAGGAGATGTAGAGCTCAGGTGCAAGAGGTGGGGCAGAAGGTAGCGGGTGAACAGGAGGGAGGGTGAAGTCAACCAGCACAGTTTGTACTTGGGTGAGTCCAGGAGTACGTGAAACGTCAGTCTTGGTCAGTTTGATCATAAGCAAGTTGTAAGGCTTGGGGAGGTGCTGGCTGCCGCTTGCAGCTGGCACAGCGCTCAGCCGCGGCGCCCTCGCCCCAGCTTCCCACTGCTGCCACGAGCCTCTCCACTCGTGGCACACTGGTCGGAAGCAGGCTGAGCGGGGCTGCACGTGCGCGCGTGGTTCAACCTACACGCGCCAGGAACGCATTATATGATGAAGGCGGTGAGGCACGCATGCATGCCACGCTGACTTGGTGTGTCTCTCAACACGCCTGCCTGCAGGCAGGTTAAGCTGAGGATACACCCGCCCTGCACGCATCGTCTTGTCCTTATGCACCGCGCTGCCCACGCCGCCCCGTTCTGCCCCGCCCCTGGCCGGCCCGCAATGCGCCGCCCCGCAGGCTTGGCCCCCACCTGGTCGCCATCAGCCTGAGGTGGTCGTGGTGCTGATGCCCCTGCACGAGTTCAGCTCCTTCAGCCACTTATCGCGCGCAACTTCGCAGTCTTCCATGGCAGACTCGCACGCCAAATAGTTGGCCCTCTCCGTCTCGGTGCCCTTTTCGCGGGCGGTCACGTTGCTTCTGAGCTCCTCTGCTGGGCGGGCAGGCCGGCAGGGGCCAGGGCGGGGAGGGGCACAAGCATTGGTGCTGAGGCAGATGCAGATGCAGGTGCAGCAGCCTGGGGGCGGACCAACGGGGCTGCTGGCGCAGGCTTGCGGCTGCAGCCGTGGGGTGGCGGCAGCCAGAGGGGGGAGGGCGATCATGCGGGCCTTGCGAGGCTGCAGGAGCAGCAGGCAGGCAGGCAGGCAGGTAGGCAGGCAAGCAGGCACGAACCCAGTGCCTCTGCTTGATTGGCCCCGCCACAGAGGACTAGACCCCAAGACTATCACCTCGATCCAACAGCAACACCCCCAGCATCGCAGCACTGGCATACATATACACGTTCAAGAAGCATTGATGAACGCCAATTGGCAGTTGAAGAGCTGTTTGCCCTTGCAACGCACCAACGGTGATGGATGCAGCAGTCAGCTCATTGGTGCAGCTGTCGTAGAGCTGGTTGGTGGCGCTCAGGTTCTCCTTGCACAGCGTGGCCGAGCTGCTCGAGGTGCCCAGCTGCAGGTGCCACCGTCAAGGGACAGGGTGTTGGGCGAGGAATACGAATACAAGTGCCCACCCAACGCTTACAGCTGCAGGGGCCACCAGGCGCAGGCGGGTGGGATGATGATGTTGCAGCAGCAGGCGGGGAGCAGGGGCAGGCAAAGTGCACGATGCAGGCTGGCTTGCAAGCGCGAGCGGGGCGCGCATCGTGGTGTGCATGGGCAGCAGAGAGCACGCTGCTGTGGCCTCCCAGCCGTGAAGCCCAGCCCAGCTGTGCTGCCCTGCCGCTCTGCCATCTGCCAAGCGTGCACGCATGCTAAGCCAGCAGCAATGCAGAGGTGCGGCCGGGCCCTGGCAACGGTGCGATCTTTTCCTAGGCAGGCGCCTGGCTGTCACGCCCTGCCTGCACGTGGGCAGCCTGCTTGCCTGGTGGGTGCACATGGTAAGCTCTGTTTGGTTACCGATGCTCTCCTCCATGCACATCCACAGCTTGTCCTCGCCGTCCGCCCCCTGCACTCAACGGGCCAGCACAGTGGCAGAAGGTGCTGGCCTGGCAGAGCGAGCGATGGTGGCACAAGGGCAGGCTGGGGCTGTCGACTGGGTGCCAGGGCTGAGTGCAGGGCATGCCATGCGGGCTCAGGCTCCCAGCCGCTGTCGTCTCCCGCACACCTTCTGCACCCCTTCTGCATCCCTACCTTCTGCACACCACCCGCCCACGTGCTCACCTGCCAGCCAACTGCCACCTCCTACCCGCCCGCCCTCCCACCTTTCCATCAACACACCCACCCAACTGGCCGTGGCCAATCCACTCTGCCTCCTCCACCCTTGACAAATGGCCCAACGCATGCGCTGAGGCATGCGCACCCCTCCTCCAGATGAAAACGCGCATGTCCTGCAGACAGCCCACCCTGCACTGCCGGCCTGCCCACCGGGGCCAGCCCCACCCACCCACCCACCCACGCACCAGCTCCATCGCCTCATACATATCGTTCTGCGCCTTTCCCAGCAGCAAGTACGTGGCCTCCAAATCATCCGCCATCTCAGTGGCAGTCGCCCGCAGCTTGGCGACCTCAGCCTCCAGCGCCTTCTTCTCAGCTTCCAGCGCAGCAATCAGGGCGGCGGCAGCGCTGCCCGGTTCCTCACTGGCCAGAGCCACGCCCGCGTTGCGCGCGCTCACCAGGCTGCGTCGCTTGGCGTCCCTGCACGGCAGACGCGGGCAGGGCGGGGCAGCGGGTGGGGCCCTGGCAGGCTGGCAGGGGCTTGCAGGGGGCAGCCGGCCGCACGGGGGCGCTGCGCGCTGTGCGTGAGGGTGCCCCCGCCCCCGCGCCCCCCAGCATGACATGTTCCCGGCCCTCACAGCACGGCAGCCAACTAGAAAGAATGGGTGCCTGCAAGCAGTGCTGCACTCAGCGAGTTGACTCACATCAGCTGCTGGTTGAGCGCCGCATTGTTGGCGTTGCACTTCCGCAGGGCGCCCGTCTTGGCAGAGAGCTTGACCGACAGGGCAGCGTTCGACCTGCTGCATGCCGCCAGCCTGGAGCCGGCGGGCGACAGCTGCTTGATCTACAGGCGGAGGGCGGGGGTGGAGCAGGGGACTGCATGATCGAGCGACAGGGGCGGAGGGTGCGGCATGCAAGTGCGGGTGCCGGGGGTGCAAGGGCCGGGCAGCTTGTCTGGCAGGCAGGGCGTGCAGCTGGGGCGCAGGCTTGGAACCCTGCCACGCACCGGAGCGCGGGCAAGGCACGCAGTAAGTGTACCCTCCCAGGCTGCCACAGGTGTCACCACCCCGCATGCCACCACCTCAGGGGCAAGCACTGCGGCAGTCTGCGCACCTTCCTCCGTGCCTTTGCCAGGGAAGTTGCGCAGGCGTTCGCCTTTTGGGTGAGGGCCATCTTGTCACTGATGCACGCCTTGAGACGGGTGGAGAGGGTGGGGGCGCGAGAAGCTGCGCTCACCTGCGCAGCTGCACAACCCAGCATGCACAAAAGGGTTGGGGCGGCGGGTCACATGGTGGATGAAGGGAGGAGGGAGGGAGATGAGGGAGAGGTGCAGTAGCAGGGTGGGTGGGCCACAGACCCTGGCGGGCCGGCGCCAGGAGCCGGCACGCGAACGGCGCGGCGGCAAGACTGGCACTGGGATGACGTGATCCGAAGTCAGCCGCGCCCCTGTTCGGGCACCACTGCAACAGTTTACCTCCAGCAGAGACAAATGTGGGACGCTGGCAAATGCCGGCTCCCACCTGGCTCCCACCAGCCCCCGCCAGCCCGGCTGCCGCCGCAGCTGCCGCTGCCGCAGACCGCCCAGCAGCTGGCACATGGCGGGGCGCCACATCGCACCTGTCTGGCTGGCCCAGGCGATCAATATGCAGAGCACAGCTCTCAGCAAGGCGGTCCGGGCGGGCATCTTCCAGGATAGGCGGTTCCTGCTCATGGGACATTCATGTGACGCAACGAAGTGCCTTGAGTGACGCCGACCTCAATCCGGCATAATTCTCCATTGATGCAGCGCCCTGCGGGCCCGCCTGCAAGAATACCCAACGCCGCGCAAGGCTGTGCGCACAGGACCCCGCGCGATGCGGCGCGAACAGGGCACCTTGTTACCTGTTTGATGCCGGGCAACCCTTGCTATGGGCGAGGCTCGAGGCGGCGAAGGACGGGAGAGAGGACGCTCGAAGTGTATCGTCGCCGGGCGAGAAAAGCTGCTGCGTATTGCGTGATCGTCTCTGTTGCGGTCACAGAACACCACGAAGGGCGGCCAGGCCAGGCCAAGGCTCACTTCAGCCCATGATGCTGCCAGCATGGCGGTGGCCGCCGGCACTGCCGCCCGCAACGTAGCGTCCCCCCGCAACATCGCACCCCCCACGGCATGAGTGTGCACAAGCTCCAGCACTTTGAACCGCCCACAAACAACCTCATAAATCGGCAGTGTCATGCCAATCAAGCGTGAACATGGCCAGCAGAGGACATGGCAGCACCGGATGAGCACTCCTGCCGCCAGCCAGGCGGCGCGCGTTGCCGAGGGCGGCACGGCATGCGAGCTGCGCCCCCCAATTGTACCCTGCCTGCCGAGATTGCCGCCCAGCACATTTGGCAGCCGAATTTCCGAACCGCGGTATTTCCCTGCAAGCCTCCGTCACAAATCGCCTCAGCCGGTGCCTGCAGCTCCCGCTGTGCACGGCACGCTGCCGCCGCCTGGCCGCGGCGCCAGCTTGAGCACAGCTCCCTGGCCAGCCATCACAGCACAGCAGGTGCAGCAGGAACTTCGCAGCATGCACAGCACAGCAGGCGGAGCACGCACAGGTTGGTGTCGACAGGTGCGAAAGCAGGCAGGGTGGTCAGAGCACTACCTCAGCACTGCAATCAGTCGATCAGTCGATCAATCAATTTACATGTCAACTGCAGCTCCTGCATCACTCCTGGCGGACAGGGCCGCCTGGCCCTCCGTTGTCTTGAAGAGCCACACCGACACACAGGTACGGCCGGGTATCACCACAACAGCCCTGCAGCGCACGTGGGGAGTGCCGATGCCTCGCAGGCAGGGAGGGCAGCGGCCCAGGCCGGAATGCGTCTCCGCTGTGCATGGCGAGCACGAGCGCCCTCAACACAGCATCCCGCAGGACAGCAAGCAGTTTCAAGCTGGGCTAGCTGGATACGGGCAGCCAGGCTGAGATCGGGTGGGCACTGTGCCAGCCTGAGAGTGAAGCCATTCATGCAGGTGCGCTCAACTAATCATCGGTGGCGGTCAGGCAGGCCCCGCCCCTGCCAGAAAGGAGGCCACCCGCCGCCAACCTGCCCCCACAGCAGGACCGCCCTGACCGGGGCCCTCCTCCTCAGACTTAATATCTCGAGTGCAGCGTCCGGATCCATGCACACATCTGCACCCCGTTCCACAGCTCACGTGACATGGTGGGCTGCCTTGAAGTGCACGGCCCAGCAGCAGCGGCGGCAAGGGGTGCGGCGGTACTGCGCCCCAGGCGGGGCGGCACTTGCTCGCCCTGGCAGGCAGGTTAAACGGTGCTATGAGTGGTACAAGGGCAGGTTCGGGCAGTATATTGTACCAAACTAGCAGTTCCTTTGCAGCGCACTCCCAGTACATGGCGCGGGCCAGTAGTAGTCTGGCCAGCGCGGCAGGTGCCACCTGGACAGGGACGCTAGCGTGGGAGAGATTGTAGTAGTAGGACTGATACCTGCGGCTGGATTAAGTCTCCTGCGGTACTTGAGCTCGACGAATTGGGAGCAAGCGTTGTATTCGCTACCCTGTGCGCCACTTCTTAAAGGCCCACGCTTGGGTCCACTGCCGGAAGGTGAGTAGGCACTGCTGCCTGGCAGCCTCCCTCCTCTGCCACGCCCTCCCAACGCCAGAAACAGAAGCAAGCATCCCGGGAGTGTTCTTGGGAGGTTGCAGCGGTAACAAACGCTGGGTCGCGGGATCTAGGCTGCCCCCCACCAGCCGAGAGCCGAATAAAGTGCACGGACTGGTCTCACGGACTCGTCAGCTGCTCTAAAGCGCATTGGACAGGCCCTGGCGTGGGGGTATGCTCCTGCGCGCAGGCTTGCGCGCGCACTCTGCGACTTCTGGGTACTGCAAACCTCCTCCTGACCGCAGGAGAAACGAGCTGCAGGAGCCTTGAGCGTTGAAGGAGCGAGATGAAGGCCCTGCAAGCCGCACTCCTGCTGTTGTCCGGCGTCGTCGCCTGCGCAGCACGTAGGTGCCGCCGCCGCCGCCAGGCCGCCCGCTGTGTCAAGTGCTTTGCCTCTATTGCATCAGTGACCTTGCTGCTCAACCCGCCCCTTCCTCCCAGCCTGCCTGCAGTGGAGCCCGTTACAACCGCCCCTGGCGGCCTGCCCCTCAGCCAGGTCCCTCAATTTGTGCTGCTCACGGTGGGTGCCCGCCTGCCGCCTGCCGCCCACCGCTCCCACCAACCGCTGCCACCCAAAAGGGCAACCTACAGCTTGCTTGCTTGCACTGGTTGTGCCCTGCACGTTGTGTCGATCTTCAAGTGAGGTCGAGTTGCTGCTGCGGGGGGTGCCTGCCCGCCTCCCTCCCTGGCCGCCTTCCTCCTGCTCCGCCCCTCAACCCGCCCACCGGTCCCACTCATCCACACACTACCCCACGAGCCCACACACCCGACTGAGTCCCTCCCTTTCCATACCCTGTCCCCAATTCCCTCCTGCCGCAGCACGACGACGAAATCAACCACCGCAACTACCACGCTGTGCACCACATCACAGATGGGCGCAAGGCCAACGGCTGCCCCATCACGGCAACGATGTTCGCCACGTGGGACTACACCGGTGGGTGAGGCAGGGTTCGGGGAAGAGGCAAGAAAGCAGAGGGTGAACACTGCTTCTTTGCCGCCGTCTAAAACTCGTGTCGCCCCGCTCAAGGCTCCCTCTGTCTTGCTCCACCACTCCCCGTTGTGCAGATTGCAACCTTGTACTTGATATGTACCGCCAAGGCTTCGAGTGAGAGCCCCGGGTTGGGCATGCCTGCCCTTGCTGCCTGCCAGGCATGCTATGCTCTGCCCGCTGCTCCCATATTTGGCGTAGGCCTGGCCATACAGTTTGCACAAGGTGGCTTTCCTGTGCTCAACACAACACCGCCTGCGCCCCACTCCTGCTCCCCCTGCTCCCAGGATTGCTGATCACACCGTGACGCACCCCTCTGACCCGTCGGTGCGCTCGGGCAGGGGCAGGGTGCCCTGCTGGGGTAGCGCTGGCGGCACCTGCGCTCTCTGTGGGGCACAGCTAAAAGCTCTTTGCCCGCCTGGGAAGCCTGCTCACCACCGGTTTGAGTCGGTCAAGCTGCGGCAGTGTGACCGGGTGGTACCACCACTGCCCAGCAAGCAGTTGCCCCTGCCGCCTGCCCTCCCGCAGCCTTGGGACCTGGACTATGACGGGCTGCGCTCGGAGATTGTGCGCGCCCGCGAGCTGCTGGCCTCCTGCAACATCCCCAAGGTGGGGAGGGCACCCCCCGGGGGCGCAGGGGTTGCAGGGGGGCAGAGCAGACAGAAGTGGGCAGTGGGGACCGCCCTGCCTATGCGTGGTCAAGCACGCCCGTACGTGGCCCACCCCCCTCCCCTGCACCTCCCGCGCCTGTCACCTGTGCCCCGCAGGAGGATATCGTCGGCTTCCGCACCCCCTTCCTGCTGAGCAAGCCGGAGGTGCGGCAGATTCTGCACGAGGAGGGCTTCCTGTACGACAGGTGGGAGAGGGTAGGGGAGGGCCGTGTGGGCACTTCGTCAGATGGATGAAGTTGTGTGGGGCAGCGCCCCACCTGCACCAGAGGCACCTGCTCCCTGGCACCTGCTGCCGCCCCCGCCTCACCCTGCTCCCTCACTCACCCCTGCTGCCGCCCCCGCCTGCCCCCCACTGCAGCTCCTGGGCCCTCAACACCAAGGACAACAACATGGGCGCCCGCGTGTGGCCCTGGGACCTGCAGCGCGGCATCCCAGACTGCTCCGGCAGGTGCGCGGCTCGGGGGCAGCTGTGCTGCTTCAGGGGCAAGTGTCCGGCTTCCAGGGACAAATGTGCTGCTTCAGGGGCAAGTGTCCGGCTTTCAGGGACACATGTGCTGCTTCAGGGACAGCTGTGCTGCTCGAGGACTTGCTGCTCTTGCTTGCAACACTCTGCATGCACCCTTTGTTGCCAGCAGCTGCGCCTCCCACCAGTCCCTTCGATGACCTTTGGTGGCAGCAGTAGCAGCACCAGCAGGGACAGCCGACCATGATGCAGCGTAACCTGAGGTGGGAGCCACCCTGCCTTGCCCTCCGCTGTCTGCGCTGCAGCAAGGACGCGCGCCAGATCTGCGACCGGGGCGAGAGCTGGCCCGGCCTGTACGAGATCCCAGGTGGGCAGCAAGGCCTGCAATCCGCTTGGGGTGGACGATGGTGCATGTGACCTCGCAAAGTGCTGGCCTGCCTGCCCTCCCGTCCTCGGCCAACCGCTGCCCTCCCGCCTCCCGCCTGGCTGCCACACCCCGCAGTGTACAACCTGACTGCCCTGAACACTTCATACACAATGGATTATGGGAGGTGAGCCGGGCTGGGAGAAGGGGGGTGGTGACGTGGCCTGCAGCACGGCCCTCTTCTGTGGGCAGCCCCCTGTTCATTGCTTACGCGCACCGTACGGCATGCACACTCCCCTGCCCTGCCGGAAACCTGCGCAGCCACCAGCCTCTCCGCCCTTGAACACACCCTCTCCCACCCATGCCTCCCCCAACCCGCGTGCAGGGGAGGCGCCGTGAATGAAAAACCCCGCAAGAACGCACTCGTTTGACGCCTTCCCTCTCAACCGCCGCCACCCTGCCCTGTTTCCCACGCACCCGCGCTTGCAGGGACGGCGCTGCCAAGCCCTTTGACTTCCTCAAGTCCGTGTTTGACTCGGCCTACTGGGGCAACCGCGCCCCCCTCATGCTGCTGGTGCATACGCCCTACCTGGAGGAAAATCTGAGGGAGGTGCAGGCCTTTGTGGGTGAGCCTGGGGGGCAAGGGCGGGGAGGCGTTGGCAGGGCTGGGAGGGGGCGCTGGTGCGGGTGAGCAGGATAGGGGGGGGGGAGGGGAGGCATTGGCGGGGCTGGAGTGTGGACATTTGTGGGTAGGCGTGGGGCGGGGTTGGCGGGGCTACATATGAGTGGAGCAGGGGCGTCACAAGCTGCGCATGCACACCCCTTGTGCGGCGAGGGGTCCTGGTTTGGGTGGGCAGGCTGTGGGAGGGAGTGGGGTGACGATCCGTTGAGATTGTTGCAGTAGTTTGCGGGTGGGCAATGGGGTGCGTGCGCTGTGGTGTGCGCTTGGCTTGGCTTGGCTTGGCTTGGCTGGGGAAGGGTGAGTGCTGCTCTGTCGCTCTTCCCCTTGCCTGCCTGTCAGCTCGCCTCCCTGCCTGCGTGCCTACTCCGCACTGCTCTGTGCCGCCCTCACGCGGCTGCTCGCTGCACCCCCGCCTGCTGCTGTCCACCCACCCTCCTGCCCTGCAGGCTACGCTGCCCCCAAGCCAAACGCTTTCTCTTTGCGACCATGCACTACCTCTCCCCCTGTTCCCACGCTGCACCAATTCAATTCAAACCCACCTTTGCAGACTTCGTCGCCGCCAAACAGGACGTCTACTTTGTGACCATGCGCCAGCTCATCGCCTGGATGCGCAGCCCGGTGCCCAAGGGCGAGCTGACCTGGCGGATGCTGGGCTGTGGGGAAGTTGGCGGCAGGTCTCCCACACTGGAGGAGCGGGCCCAGCAGCGGGGGCGGGGCAATGGCACTGCCACCGCCGCTGGCTCCCAGGGCAGGGCCCAGGCCGAGCAGGTGGCAACGCCCCAGGCCGCTCCCCTGCCCGCGCCCCAGCCAGAGCCAGAGGTCAAGGCTCAGGGGGGGCAGGTTGCCGGTTACCCGTGAGCACCTGCTTGTGTGGCGACCGCTCGACTCTGCTGGGCCTGCACACCGCTCTGCTGGCGGGTGGGATTGTACAACCACGCCTGCAGGAGCCGGTGCGTCAGCAGGGGAGTTGGGCAGGCACCACCCACCCACGCCGCCACTGGGCATGCCGCGACGGCAAGCCACCCTCTCCGATTTTGTTTCGGAGTTTTCCAGACTTCAGCCGAGTACTCCACCGCTTTGCACACACCTCGCCGATCCCCTGATTGCTCCCTAGATTCGAAACGAACGGCACAAGCCACATCTGATCCATTCACCCACCTTCACTATGATTCGCCTTCATTAGCGTCCCCACCCACCCACCCAACTGCACTGGGTCGGGAATGCCGCCCAGCCATGCATCCATAGCGCACCTGCTCCGCTTATGTACATGATGCATGCACTCCGTGCACCTTTGGCACGTGCTCTGCATGTCTCCATCCGATCCTTGGTTTGTAGACCAACCGAAATACACACTCCACACCCAACTTCAAGTGCGTGCCCTGCCAGGCATCTGGCACCTTACTGTGGACCCACATGCGTTCTGCCAACACCCCAATTTATCAAACGGTTTATTCCATGATGCATGCTAGTGTGTATGCTGTGGTATGATGTACAGTGCGATTGGTTCAAGCACCTTGGCTTCTAGCCCTAGCCCCCTCCAGGCGCAGAATCACGGAAAGTCTGTGGGAAGTTGAGCAGGCGCGACAACGCGACCAAACAAGCGCAGCAGGGGAGGCGTGGAGGGCAAGCCAGGCTGCTGGTCCGAGCAGGGGTCGGACAAGCACCGCAGCACACCAGCTGCCAGTCGATGGAGGCTGGCTCCACAACACTCCACGATCACTCTGCCTCCTGCGCCTGCTGCCGGGCCTCCCGGGCAGCCTGCCGCTCAGCCTGCCGCGCAGCAGCCAGCGCGGCGCACACCCGCCTGTGCCCCGCACGCCAGTCGGAGTGCGAGCAGGCAGTGCCACAGTACCTGCCAGGGTGGAGAGAGGAGCAGCGGTGTGATGAGGCAGCAGCGTGCACAGCTTGCAGCCGCGGGCAAGCAGATGAGCAGGGCGGAGCGGCACACACGTGGCGATGAGCACTCGGGCAATGCTGCACAGACGTCGTCACCTGCTCCTTCCTTCCCGCTTGCCTTCCCTTCCCGCCTTCCCACCTCCTCGCCCCCGCACTCACCACACGGTGCGGCAGCCGCTGCACCTGCGGGCGCTCGCGCCCTGCCCCGCTGCAGGGCCGCCCTCCCCAGCCAGCCGGTCGCACCGCAGGTAGGCGCAGCTGCGCACTGCCGCCGCTTGTGCCAGCTCCATCCGATCCTCTGCCGCCTGCTCCGGGCGCTGCCACCACTCTAACAGTGCAACCGACAGCTGGCGAGCCGGCGGCAGCGCATCACGCTCCAAGCGCTGCAGCAGCGCAGGGGTGGCCGCTGCTGTCCACTGCTGCTGCTGCATGGGAAGTTGGCTGATGGCAGCCTCCAGGGCAGCCACATGGCGGGCCAGCTCCGGCCTGGTGGCAGTGCCAGAGGTGCTGCCGCCGCTGCTGCTGCTGCCACTGCTGCTGCTGCCGGCGGCAGCGCTGAGGTTGGCGTTTGCAGCCAGCATGTCTGCTGCGGCGCTTCTGACTGTTGCTAACGTGCGGGCCAGGAAGGAAGCAAGAATGCACACCACCTGCGCAGCCAGGGCCCAGCCGAGGGAGCGGTGTCAGGTGTTGCGGCCTTGGCGTGCTGCCCGAACGGCACCCTTTCAGGGCATGCACCAACAAAACGCTTAGCCTCAAGCCCTCTTGCCACATGGCCCCTGCCCAGCCCTCCACCCACCTGCGGAGCCCAGCTGTGGCGGCTGCGTGCCATGCTGGCCAACTCTGCAACCATGGCCGGCAGCGCACCGCTCTCAAGCAAGTGCGCCGCAAGGCGTGGCGACCACACAGCCGCGCTCATGAGCGATATGTGCATGCTTGTTTGGTGGTCATGCCCCTGCAACAGGTCGGCGTGGCAGGCACACTTGCTAGGCCCATCGTCTACAAGAAAGCCACGGGCAGAAAGGTGTGGCATGGAGCGCTCAACAAACAAGAGCTTGTGACCTCTGGTGGTTGTGTCCCTCCATAGCTGCAGGTGCAGGTGCCGGCTCACCGTGACGGCACGCATCGTCTGTGCGAGCAGGTCTTGCAACGCGGCATCCAGCACAAGCGCGCCAGGCCCATCCCCTAGCGCCGCGGCCAGGCTATTGACAGCCTGATTGGGGCCTCCCTCTGAGAGGAGTTGGGAGTCAGCGCTCGCCGCCACTGCTTGCAGCGCCTCGCAGTGGGCAGCAGCCATGGCTTGCAAGCTCCTGCAGCCAAGGTCGGGCCAGCAACAGCCGAGCAGTTCAAAGCCAAAGGCACACAGGCATAGCAAGGGTGCGCTGCAGGGGTGACAGGCTGGGTGTGCATTGCAACGAGGGGGCAAGCTGCCAGTGGCGTTGCTCCGTGGAGCTGCAGGCATCATCTGGTCGGCCACTGCGCCGCATGCCACGCACCTGGCCGGCTTCCCTTCGGCTGCCGGCTCCCGCCACTGTAGCTTCCCCTGTAGGCGCAGCGTGATGCCCGCAATGGCAAGCGCCTTGGCGCGCTGCTGCGGCGAGGGCAGCAGGCGGGCCTCGCTGGTTGCCATGAAATGGACCAACCGGCATGCGCTGGTGTGCAGCTGCCACAGCGCAGCCTCTGCAGCAGCCACGCTGTCAGCTGGCAGCGGGCCCTGCATCTCCAGCTCCGGGCACTCGGAACACAAACTGAGGCACGCTTCCGCCGATTGGGCCAGGTAGACGGCAAGCTCAGTCGCGGACGCCGCCATCTCGGGCTGCTCCTCCAGCGCGAGGGCCGCCACGTATGGCAGCGCACGCAGCTGCGCGGAGGCTGCGCCGCACCAGGCCGTCAAGTCAGCCAGGGTGCGCACTGCTGTGTCCCCGCTGCCGGGGGCAGGCTGCGCCAGCGCCAGCTTGGCCAGCATTGTGACGGCATCCAGCGCTGCCTCGCAAATGGATGCGGCAGTCTCGCCATCATAGATCTGCGGCTCTCCCGCCACCACTCGGAGCACCAGTGGGAGCCGCTGTATGGCTGCCAGCATGGCAGGCGCCAGCCGCCGCGGCCGCTCACCCCAGTGCCAGCTGCCGCTCTGCTGCAGGGGGGTGATGCTGTTGCACACGTGGGTGCAGCTTACAGCCAGCAGGCGCAGGAGGCCGAACAGCATGACCGGCGGGGGCGGCTCGCACTCTGGGTCCTCCAACGGTGCCAGGGCCAACAGCCTGGCAGCGCACTGCACCAGGCGCTGCCCGCTCAACGTCACGCCGCCATCAGCCGGCGCTGCTTGGCCAATGTGCGCTGCCAGCCGCTCCTCAAGCGGTGCGGCACATGCTGCAGCTGCCATGTCGAGCACAGCATCCCAGCGGTAGTGGTCGGGCCGCCGTTCTGGCGGCAGCTGCATCACCACTGCCGCCTCCTGCAGCCCCGCTACAAATATCTCTACAAGGCTGCGCCGCAGGGAGGGCTCACTCGCCGCTACGTGCTGCCGAAACCCCCAGCCATACCTGCGCATTGGTGCAGGGCAGGGGTGGAGTGGCATGAGCACCCTCGGGAGCGCCGGCAGATGCGGGACAGCAGGCAAAGCACCGAGCTGACAGCTACTGCAAGCAGCACCGAGCTGATCGCTACTGCAAGCAACGCCGGTCCAGACAAGCCAGCCAGCGAGACGGCAAGCAAGGATCCTGTGCCTGGTGCACCGCCCGCGGTCCGCCCTGCTCACAGTTGGTGCAGCACGGCTGCAAAGGACGCCACAAGTGCTGCCCGATCCTCGGCGCCTGCATAGGTGCATAGGCCCAGGGGAGGGCGAGAGGGGCACACGACAGCAGGTGGGCCCCGGCTGTCAGAGCTGCTGCACAAAGGGTGTTCCCCCTCCTGCGAGTCAGCATGCACCCAATAGGTCAGCACCTTGTACCCCACTGCTGCCCCGCGGCAAAGCATCGTTGCACCCTTGCCCACCTGCCCCGCGGCGTGGCTGGAGGATGGGGCCAGCAGCGCCAGCCGCCGCTTCCAGCCATGAGATGAAGGGCGCATGCGGCAACCAGCTTTGCAGGTCGTCGAGGCCGTGAACCACCGAAAGCATGCTAAGCAGAGAGCCTGCCAGCTTCAACTGGAGAGTTAGGGACGCGGCCACATCAGATGCGCCCAGTGCCGCCACTGGGCGCGCCGCAACGCACTCCAGCTCGAGGCGGCCAAAATTGAGCAGCAGGGTGACGCAGCACGCCAGCTCATGGGCCACACATAGATCTGCCACTGACTCGCTTGAATAGGACACTTCTACAAGAGAGCGCGCCATGCAGAGTGCCGCCGTCCACTGCATATGCAGCGCCGAGGGCAGCGGCGTCGCCTCCTCGCCGCTGCCGCCGACAGCACTGTGGCACGCTGCCGTGAGCTTGGGAGCGAGCGCGCTAAGCTGACCGGTGGCCCTGCGGCGTGCGCAATTGTTCGAGGCATTAAACGCTGACTTGGGGCAGGAAACTGTGCGCACGAAACCTTGTCCACACGCACTCACTCGAGCAAGGCTGTCGGGTCGACGGAGTCGCTATCGGCATGCTCCTTCATGGCATACGTCACGCCACCGACGCGCGTCAGCAAGGCCTGGCTGCCAACAACATCGTCTCGGCCGGCGAGCGAATTCAGCTCAACCAGGGCGGCTATCAACTCTTCCATGGTGCCAGAAAATAGGTACTGCAGCGGAGGCATGGAGCGGCAAGCTGAGGGAAAGCGCCGCACGCTGCGCACGGCGAGCAGCGGCGGCAGGCGGCGGCCGCTTGCATGTACAGCGCTTGTGCACGCCAGAAGGGGGGGCTGTCGCGTTAAGCAACTGCAAGCACAACTGGTTCTGCAAAAACAAAGCCAAGCAGTGCACGCGAGCCAACTTCAGTTGGGCTCGTGCCCCAATGCGCCACCCCCCCGAGAGAACCACCCCACAGCACCCCTGGCTCGCGGACCATCTACATGTATGTAGGTTGATACTGGCACTTGACGATCACATCAGAATTATATTAATGAACAGCTTGCAGGTATGCAGCTCAGTGGGATAGCAAGATCAAGAGTGCACGATACACACACAGTTGCTGCAGTCATGTTTTGTCACCCCACAAAAGTAAAGCTCATGCGCGGCGGCTCAGTAGCTGCCGCCGGCCCGGCGCTGCAGATACCACCCCCAAGGCTGCTGCAGCTGCCTTGCGGTCCTTCCCACCACCGTTCTCCTTCTCCTCCTCTGCGCTCCTCATCCGCCGCCTCTTGGCCACAGGTGACGCTTCCCCTGCTGCTGCTGCAGCTGCCGGCTGTGCCAGTGCCGCCCCTGCAGCGACTGGCCGTGCTGCCTTGCGCAGCCTGCCACGCCCGGGCTTGAACACAGGTGCCACCTGTGCTGTCGGCCCTGCCGCCGTGGCTGCTGCGACGGCTGCCTCGGTTGGCTCCGTGTCTGCAAGGGCGGATGCGGCTGCAGTGTGCTGCTCCTCAGCAGGCTCCTCAGCAGGCTGCTGGGGAGCGGGTGCAGCCTCCCCAATCGCTGCCGCTGCCGCCACAGCAGGTGCTGCCGCTGCCGCTGCCTCCACTGGTGCAGCAGCTGCAGCCGTGGGCGACGCATGTGACCTGCCACGACGGCGCTTCTGCGTGCGTGCGCCCTCCTCCGCTGCGGCCCCCTCCGCAGCTGCCTTGTTTGAGCTTGGCTTCCGGCCGCGGCGCTCCTGAGCCGGCACAGCCACGCCTGCTGCTGCTGTGCCTGCTCCCGCTGATGCCGCCTGTGACGGCTCTGCTGCCGTTGGTGGCCTGCCACGTCGCTTGGGCACAGGTGCGGGCTCCCCCAATGCTGCTGCAGCCACTGCGGCACCTGCTGCACCGGCAACGGCACGCTCCGCTGGAGGCGCCTGTGCTTTGAGCGACGCAGCATTCTTGGTTGCCCTGCCGCGGCGTTCGGGTCCAGGCGCAGGCTCCTCCTCCAGCTCCGCTGGCATTGTCCCTGCTGCAGCAGCTGCCTGTGCTGCTTTGGGCAGCCGGCCTCGCGGGCGCTTGGCAGGAGGCGCAGCCTCCGCTGCTGGCGCGGCTGGAGCTGCTGTTGTGGCTGCCGCCTCCTCTGCCGGTGCTGGCACCACACCGGCAGGTGCATTCCCGGCCGTGGCGGCTGGCCTGCCCAGCCGGCGCTTCTTCTGCGCCACTGCAGGCTCCTGCTGCTCTGCTGGGGCCACTGCTGCCTCTGCCGCCGACTTTTTGGCCGGCTGCGGCTCAGCAGCAGCAGCGTCAGCCGCATGAGGCTCAGCAACCTCGTTGCAGCTGCCTCCTGCTGCAATGCCACCCTGCCACTTGTCCTGCTGGGCAGCCACGCTGGCCTCGTCTGCCACCGCCTCAGTTCCACCAGCTGGCTCTGCTGTCCCTGGCTTGGCGGCAGCTGCTGCCCTGCCACTCCTGCGCCTGCTGGGAGCCGACGCTGGTGGCGCCTCGGCAGCTGATGGGGGCTGCGCCTGCGCCTGCCCCCCCTGCGCCTGCTCAGCAGCAGCAGCAGCTGGCTCGGGCTTGGCCACAGCTGCTGCCCTGCCACGCCTGCGCCTGCTAGGGGCGGCTGCCTGCAGCTCTGCTGGTTGCACCCCCGCTGGTACAAGCTCAGCTGCAGCCGGTGCCTCAGGCTCCGCGGCAGCAGAGGCCTGCTCCTCTGCCTCCTCAGCTGCTGCGGCGCTTGGCCCCGGCCCAGCCACAGGTGCTGCCCTGCCACGCCTGCCCCTGACGAGCGGTGATGCCGCTTCGGGCTTGCCGGCCGCTGGCGCGGTGGCGCCTGTTGGAGCCCCCACCGGCTTGACAGTTGGGGCGGGGGAACTGTGCTGCCTGGTGCCTGCCATGCCTGTTGCTGCTTCTGACGGGGCTGGCTTGCCTGCCGCCGGGCATGCTGCTGTCGGTCCTGCGGAGCCAGCAGCTGGGGCCGCTGCTGCTGGGCCAGCCTCTGGCAGTGATTGTGGGGCAGGGTGGGCAGCAGCAGGCGCCACCGCCCGTCTGCTCCGTCGGGCCCCCTGAGCTGGCGCCTCAGCAGGTGCGCCTGCAGCTACAGGCTCGCCTGCCTCTGCTGCTGGACCCCTGTGCCGCTTGGCCGCCCCACCAGTTGCAGTCTCAGCTGCAGCGGCTGCAGCTGCCAGGCCCACAGGCGCCTGCCCCTGCACGCCCTCCCGGCAGAGCCGGTTGAACTCCCTCTCCGGAAGGTCGCGGTAGGCGGCTGTGCCACGCTGGCGCTTGCCGCGCCCCATCTCCCGGCCTGCGGCATGAGCGTGGGTGCAAGAGGCAGGAGAGACCAGGGAGTGAGGTGTGGCACTCTGTCTTGGCTAAGCCATAGATGGTAAAATTTGCGCTTGGCAGGCCATGCGCCACAGCGTGCTCCTCCTGATGCGCACAGCACGCCACGGATGGGGCCAACCGCCGCCCCTGCCTTCCCTTCCACCTTTCTCATGCAGTGCAGACCTCCATGCCCCCCGCCGCCCCTCCCACTCACCTTCATCCTCGTCCTTCTTGGGCTGCAGCAGCTCTGCCGCCAGCGCCACCAGCGGTGCCACCTCATCATCCCCCGCCAGCCGGCTGTACCCGCCAGCCGGGCCCTGCTCCTCCTGCTGCTTCTTGCCACGGGCTGAGGCAGCACCACACCTGGCGCCCTGCATGGCCTCCCAGCTGGCCAGCTCAGCAGCCTGCAGGGAATGTGACACAATCCATGGACTATCGGCACGTTGCACCAGGCAATGATTAAAACACGAGGCCGGCAGGGAAGGCAGGGCTGGGGGTTTGCTCGGCTCCCTCCCTCCATGCTGCCACACCCCGCTCCTGTGCCCACGGGGGCTACAACCCACCCACCCACCCGCCTGCCCTGCCACCCACCTGCATGCGCCGGTCCTCCTCCTGGAACAGCTCCATCTCACCCTCCCCCCGGGCCAGCAGCTCGTTCAGCTGCGCGTCGCTCAGCTGGCCTCCCTCGCCGCCGCCGGCGCCGCCCGGCTGCCGGCCGGAGGTGGAGGTGCGGATGGTGTCCAGCAGGTAGCGCTGCCGCTCCTCCGCCGTCGTCTTGCCGTCGAAGAAGCCGCCTGGCAGTCACGGGGGAGCGGGGGAGGCGAGCAGTTGGGATTGGGGGAGACAGGCAGGTTGGCACGAGGTGTGTGTTTCAGGCACAGCCGAATTTCAAGCGGAGGGTGTTTGAGCTGGGGAGCACAGTCCCCCAGCTGGGCTGGGTTGGGAAGCAAACAGCAGGGAGCAGGAAAGCATACTATGAAGTACCTGCCCCATCACCTGATCCTTGACCCACCCCCGGCTCCTGCCCCGTCCTCCCAAGCCTCCTGCCCACCTGTGATGGAGCGGTCTGCCAGCTGGGCCTTGTTGGAGGCCACCCCCACCACTCGCTCCTCAATGGTGCCCACCGTCTTCAGGCGCAGCACCAGTACCTGGCAGGCAGGGAGGGAGGGAGGGCGGAAGGTGAATCTAGCCGTTGTGCCGCCTGCGGGGGACACAGCCTCAGGACAGTGCAAAGGCAGAGGCGGGCATCAATGGCAGCCAAAGCAAAGGGGCCCCAGACTGGCAGCTGGGAGCGCTCGGGGCTGGGTCGCTGTGGGTGGGAGCGACAGCAGGACCAAGCGGCATGGCAGGCGAGGCGTCCACTGCTCACCTCGCGCGTCTGCCCCATGCGGTGCGCGCGAGCCTGCGCCTGCAGGTCCATCTGCGGGTTCCAGTCTGCGGTGGTGGCAGCGAGGGGAAGCACCAGGAGCAGGCCGGTTTGAAGAGGGTCAGGGCCAGCGCTTTTGGGGCCACAAGCTAGTGTGGGAACTTTCTTGTTGTACAAATTGTCACCATGCACGCAGACCATGCAGAGGCTGCAATTGCATCCCTCCCTCCACCGACCACCACATCCCGCCCATGCTGCCCATACCCGTGGCACCCACCTCCCACCCACCTGTGTCGTACATGATGACGGTGTCCGCCCCCTGCAGGTTGAGCCCCACACCGCCGGCACGGATGCTGAGCAGGAACACAAACTCGCCGCCAGCTGCGGGCAGGGAAGCCAGGGCAAGGGGGGGAAGGGATGGGTCAGCTTGTAAAGTGGGGCGGAGTGGTCCGGGGCTGCCAGTGTGAAGGCCAGCTGGCACCTACCGGGGAGAGAGGGAGCCGCCCGTGGCAAGTGCCTTGCAGCCTCTTGTTGCACATGTGGCCGAGCCCCCATCATTCCCACCACTTCTTGCCTACTTTCCGCTGCAAACCCATTCTCTACCTGGGGCACTTGAGCGATGTGCACGGCTGCTGGCCCTCCCCTCATGCCCCCACCTCCCCCCCAACCCCCGGCATCCCCCCAGCCGCGCACCTGGGTCATTGAAGCGCTGCACCAGCTGGCCGCGCTCCGCCGCCGCGGTGCTGCCGTCCATGCGCAGGTGCTGGAAGCCGCGCCAGTCGAGGTAGTCTGACACCACGTCCAGGGCGCGCGTCATCGTGCAGAACAGCAGCACCTGCATGATTGGATCGAGGGGCAGTCCAGGCGGTCTGAAAAAGGTGCGTGTCACTGGGCAGAACAGCAGCACCTGGGCACCACGCAATGTCAAGGGTCCAGGGTGCCGAACATGTGGGAGGAAGCAGGCGCGGGCAGCTCAAGGCTGGTCGCCGTTGCCGTGACCACCTGTGAGCAGGGTGATTTAAGATGTGTCAGATGGTTCTCTAGTAGGCACACAAGGAGAAACCTCACCTTGTGCCCCCCGGCCTTCAGCTTGACCAGCAGGCGGTCCAGCAGCTCCAGCTTGCTGCACAGCCGCACCTCGGCGGGCAGCGTGTGCGGGGGCAGCGCGGCCTCGGAGCCCTCGGGGTGCAAGCGGCTGCGAGGGGGGCGGCAGGGTGGGCAGCAAGCCAGAACAGGTGAGGCCCTCCAGCAGTGTCAACACAGCAATGTCTATTCACCAAGCTGGCACATGTATGCGCATGTGTGTCGGCTGCTGCAATCCCGGGAGCTGCTCCATGTCGGCCACAGCAATGCCTGCCGGCGCCCCTCCCATGGAACGGGCCTTCACCATGCGCCTCGCCCACCTGATCAGCGGGTGGTTGCAGATGTTGCGCATCTCCATGATGACGTTGCTGACCCCCTTCAGGCTGCCCTTGCCTCCACCCGCCCCGCTCGCGCTGCGCTGCAGCTCCTCCTGCATGAGGCGGAACAGCGCCTGCTGGTAGGGGCTGGGCAGCACTGCAGACGGGTTGGTGGGGGAGGCAGGGAGGGCACAGCGTGGTTGGGGTGAGGCAGAGGGTGAGGCAGCGAGTGGCAGGGTGGCAGGCCCAAGTGGCAGCGCTGCGAGGGTTGGGCCAGCAAGGGCTGGGACTGCCAGGCCGCAATGGGTCTCTCAACTCCTGACCCGCACGCCCTCTCCCCTCGGCACAACTCAACGGTGCGCTGCTCCCCTCGCCTGGCAGCAGGTGCTCCCTCTTCTGGGGCAGCTCCGAGGCCACTGTCTCCTTGAGGCGGCGCAGCATGAAGGGGCGCAGCACCTGCTGGGAGGGGGGGAGGGGTTGGAGGGGAACCAATGAGCAAGTATTGAAGGGACCCATTTGCAGGTTGTGAAGGGACCCCCCAGCCCAGCTGGGATGACGCAACCTGTAAATGCAAGCATGTAAATGCACTTGCCCAGGGCAGGAGCGCTGTGCACCGCCTGCCACCCAACACCCCACATGTTCAAGTCCTAGTCCTCAACTTTCACCCCAAACGTCACTGCGTCACCTGGTGCAGGCGGTTGGTCACGATGAGCGCCTCCTCCTCCGTCAGCATGGCAGCCTCTGCCTTGGCAGCAGCAGCCTCCTCATCCTCATCGCTTTCATCGCCCTCGCCCCCAGCGGCAGCACCTCCCGAGCCACGCTTGCCCGCACCGCCAAACCTGCAGGGGTGAAATGAGAAGACGTGTCGGGTACGCAAAGCTAGTGGGGCATGGCAGGGACGTGCAGCAGGAAGGAAACCCTCCAGAAGCGTGATGATTGCCCCCTCAGGTGCCTGCGGCTCAGCAGCTGCCAGCTAAGCCAAGGACACGCCAGCTCAGCAGCTGCCATCTTAGCCACGGACATGCCAGCGCAGCTCACCACTGCTCAAAGTCCTCCCCCGAGTCGAACAGCGTGGGCATGAGGAAGTTGAGCAGGCTCCACAGCTCCGAAATGTTGTTCTGCAGCGGCGTGCCTGCAAGAAATAGCGTTCCATAGCGATGCACAGGGTAGTGGGTGTCAACCGAGAGCATTTGGTGAGGCTTTTAACAGAATGTGCCACCCTGCCCGCCCCATGTAGTGCCATGGTGAGCAGCTGGCAGTGACTGTTCTGCAAGTGCCCCCACACACGGACCCACACACCGCCCTGCCCATCCACCCGTGAGCAGCAGGCGGTGGTCAGCAGTGTAGGTGCGCAGCTCCGCGTTGAGCTTGCATGCGGCGTTCTTCAGGCGGTGGCCCTCGTCCAGGCAGATGTAGGACCAGTGCACGCGGGCCAGGCGGGGCCTGCAGAATGGTGATGCACAGCGGGAAGTGAGAAGGGGAGGAGAAATAGGAGCCTCCTTGGAGGCAACAGCGGGCATACATAGGGCCAGCGCATGCTGGCGAGGGAGAGCCTGTGTGGGGGACGGCAGGCAGGCACCAAAGGACAGGTGTTGGGGTGGCAGATGTCCAGCCAGGGCACGCAAACCAGGCTGGGCAGCCACACTGCTCTCCTGCGTGCTTGGCTTCCACGAGCGTGAGACTCAAGCCGTTCTGCCCACGCCACGCCCAAGGTAGGACCGCTCATCACGATGCGGCATGCACCAGCACCATTTTGATTTTACCTCTGTCTGTCACCAACGGGCACCCACCCACTTTCATGCACAAACTCCCCCACCTGTCGTTCTTGTTCATCAGGTAATCATATGTGGTCAGCACCACGTGGGTGCCCGGCCCCGCGCCGCCGCCACGCCCGCCCCGCATCTGGCGCAGCCACACCTGCTCCCGGGCGTCGGGGTCGCCCCGGTAGCAGATGACCTAATGGGGCAGGAGATGCGGGAGGGAGGAGGAGAGCTTCAATGGAGGAGAGGTCGAGTCAGGGGACGCCTGCTCTTGCACCCCAGAATTGCCTTGGCAGCAGGTTGCCTGGAGTGGGGAGGGATGGCAGAGGTCGTGGGGGCAGGGGTAGGAGTGTCTTAACCGAGCAGGCATCAGAGGCAGCGATGTGTGCAGGTCCTGCCTCCAACTCCCCCAGCCGCACACACCCAGCGCTCCAGCTTTAATTCCGGTTGGATGGCACCGTCTTGCATCCCCCTCTCTGTTCGCCCCTTGCTTCTTTCCCACCCGGCACTTACCTTGAGCTCTGGCGCCCAGCGCTCCAGCTCCGACTCCCAGTTGGGCAGCACCGAGGAGGGGACGGCGACGAGGAAGGGGCGGCGCTCCTGCAGCTCGCCCGCCAGGTGGCAGATGAGAGCGATGACCTGGCAGAGCGCAGGGAGGGGTGGTTGGCCAGGTGGGTGGGTGGGTGGGTGAAGCCGATGTGGTGGTGGAGAGCGGGTGTAAGTACAGGCATGGTCCTGCAGCCCCTGTGCCGTTCGGTGGGCAGGCTGGAGGCAGCACCCTCTCGGACACAGCAGCGCCACCCTGCACCATCGCGCAGCGCCTCTCACCTGGATGGTCTTGCCAAGCCCCATCTCATCTGCAGGGCAGCAGGCACAGCAGGGAGCAGTCAGCATAAAGTTGGGCCACTCCTGAGACCAGCTGCTGAGCTCTGCCTCAGGTTCATCCCCAAGACCAACCTCTCGGGCAATTGACGCTCAAGGGGCACTCCTGTCCCCTCTCCACTGCCGCTGGACTGCCCGGCACCCCGAGCACTCCCGGGCCGGCAGCACCCACCTGCCACTATGCCGTTGAGCCCCCGCGTGTGCAGGCCCACCATCCACCGCAGGCCCTTCATCTGGTACTCCCGCAGCTCGCCGCCTGGGGGGAAGAAGGGGCAGGGCACAGAGGTTGGGGATCAAGGCTTGGTTAGCGGTGGTTGTTCGGAAGGGGGTTTCACGGCGCGGAGGGTCAGGGCACGGGGCCTGCCTGCTGGCTGCAAGAGCCATGAGCAACTTAAGCTGTGGTGCCGTTATCATTCCTACGGCAAGACACACACCGCAACCAGACCGCCATGCCCACCCGCCACACCCACCCGTCAGCAGCTTTGGCTGCTGTGCCACGTCAGCCTGGAAGGCCTGCGCCAGCTGGTTCCATGCCTCGTGGCTCTGCTCCAACGCGGCTATGCCACCACCGCCAGCACCAGCAGCAGGGCTGCCAGAAGTAGCGCTGCCGGACTCAGACTGGGGGCTGCCGGTGAGAGTGGGGCTGCTCCCTGCAGCAGCGGTGGCCAGCAGGGCATTGGCGGCGCCGGCGCCCTGCAGCCGCAGTGCCAGCTGGCGCAGGCAAGCGTCGGTCTGCAGGGGAGGAGTGGCAGCCAGGGGGGGCTCGTGTGGTGTCAGCTCGTAATGCTCTGTGGGCAAGAGTTGCAAGTGCGGCAGGCCACCTGTGCAAGCAAGCACCTTCGCCTCATTGCATCCGGACACACCCACCCAGCTGAGCAGCACCCACTTGGCAGAGACGCAACAAGAGCACACCCATAGCCTCCCAGGGATTATCACTCCACTAGCACGTGCCAATCAGCCATTTGGCTCCAACTCAACAAAATCATCACATCACACCACACCACACCGCACTGCCAGCACCCACCTGGTTGAGCAGCGTGTCCAGCCGGCTGCTGCGCGCCCCCGCCACCAGCCTCATGTACTCTTCCACGTCGTTGCTCCTCAGCGCCTCCATCCTCTCCTGCTGCTCCCGCTTCCTGCACAGGGAGCGCACACTTGTTTGTGCAGCGGCCGGTCAGAATGGTTTGAAAAGCACTTGTGGTGGGGAGTACGGTGCACGAAGGGAACGGGCAGGGACGCCCGAGGCAAGTGCAGGCGGTGCAAGTACTGGTGGAGGTTCATAGACAGGCGACAGCCAGGAACAGCAGCTCAGCTCAGCCTCAAAAGGCCACAGCAAGCAGCAGCAGTGCAGCTGCAGGTGCCAGCCAAGCACTTGCACATGCACGCCCCCACTCACTTCTTTTCTCGCCACGCCTTGCGCTGCTCCTTGTGCTGCGCCAGCACCCCCTGCGCCAGCCGGCGGCGCAGCAGCACCGCTGGGTGCTCCAGGCCCTGCTGCCCTGCCTGTTGTGTGCCCTGCTGCTGAGTGCCCTCCTGCTGCTGCTCTGCCTGCTGCTCTTGCTGGTGCTGCTGCCGCTGCTGCAGCCCGGCCCGCAGGAGGCGTTGCAGCGCCGTGTGGGGGTTGGGATGAGGCAGGCCACCTGACCGGGTGGCCAGCAGGGCGGCCCGCTGGGAGGACAGCAGGCCCGTGTGCAGCGCCCGCTGCCGCTCTGCTGCATCAAGCTGCAGGCGCAGCCTGGCCTGCAGGCGGGCAGGGCGCCGGCCCGTCAGCTTGGCAGCGACAGCTGCTTGCGTGCGGCTGGCCGCCAGCGGGCGCAGGCGCAGGCAGGCGGTGGAGGGGTCGGAGGGGCTGGCTGCAAGCTCAGCAGCAACCTCTCGCCCGTCCCTCAGTGCACGCCGCAGCGCTGTGCCTGCTGGCTTGGCGGCTGGCTGGGGGCTGGCTGCCTCTGGCACGTCTGCCGGCTCCACTCCTTCTGCTGCTGCTGCCATTGGCGCCGGTACCGCTGCTCCTGAAGTGCCGCCAGGCCGGCTGGCTGCAAGCGCCGCCAGGGTGGTCTGCACGCTCTCAAGGTAAGCGCCTGGTGCATGAGCGGTGGCGCTGAGGCGCGGTGCGCGCTTGGCGTGTGGCGCGCCGTTGCGCAGCCAGGAGGCACGTGAGGCGAGCACCCAAGAGGCCTGCTCAGCTGCCGCGGCTGTGGCCGTGAGTTGTCCGGCCGCAAGAGTGTCTGCTGCAAGCGCATGTGCGCCGGGCTCGTCTCCTGCCGCCTCGAGCGCCCTGAGCAGAAGTGAGGAGGGTTCGGCAGGGTGAGGGTGAGGGGCCAGAGCAGTTTGCAAGCAGCGCGGCTTGCAAGCCAGCGGGCAGCACCCACTAGAGAAGCACCGATGGCTCCCAATGCTCACCGCCCCAGGATGCTTGCAGCACGGGTGGCCAGGTGGTGCTCAGAAGGGCCGACATGCCGGGCAACAGCCGCCGCAGCCTGCAAGAGGCATGGGGGCCAAGGTTGCAGAGGGTGAAAAGCGGCGACTGCGTGGAGGAGCAGCAGCGGCGGCCGACAATCAGCGGCAGGTCTTCCTGCTCCCCCATGCCCTGCCGTCCCCCACTCACCAACTTCAGCACCCGCTGCAGCTGCTGTGAGTCGCCCTGTTGGCCCAGGCCCTGCAGGGAGGAGACACTGTCCTCCAGCAGGCTAGAGCAGCTCAGGCTCAAAGCGCCCGCTGCCATGGGGCCAGCTGGTGCTCCTGGATCTCCCTTTCACGGGCTCAGATCCGAGGGGAAAGCGAGCAGAGCCCAGTGCGAAGAAGCAGGCAGCCCAGGTTTGAGTTCAAGCAGCTAAGCGCAGTGAGGGACTCGCGCCGGGAGATGCAAAGTACAGTGCAGTGATCACTTGCAACCGGTCCTGGGCAAGAAACAAGAGCTGCCTGTGGAAGAAACTCTGCTGCCACGCTGGATTTCCCGCATGTGCTGGCAGGAGCCAACGGGCGGTCGATGGAGCCGCCCTGAATTCCACAATGGGCATAACAGCTCCTGGAGTCATGTCAAGCCGCGGGTGCTAGTCTCCAATGACGACGGTAAGGCGGCCTTCATGTGCCCCACATCTGCCGGGAAAATGGTGCCAGCGACCTAAAAAGTGCGTGCTTGATGCAGCAGCAACAACCCCCAAGCCAGTGTGTGCTGCCGCTGTGCTCCCGCCCCTCCGCCGCCGCTCCCGCCGCCACAACCCTGCCCCGCGACTCCGCCGCCCCTTTCGTGCCGCCCCCCCCAGGCATCACCGCGCCGGGGCTGACCGCCCTTGCAGCAGCTCTCAACGCCGATGGCTTCTGCACCTTCAGCGTCAGTGCTCCCTCTGCACTCGGCATTGAGGCAGCCCGGGTGCACCTGCGGCTGTTCAGCACCATGGTTGATTCGGTGCTGTCCTACGGCTCTGAGGTGTGGGGCATGCAGCTGGCAGCCAGGGCAGCCGCTGGCAGCGGCAGCACCGGCTGTGCTGCTGAGAAGCTGCACCTAAGCTTCCTGCG
>JAPTJF010000322.1:0-72411 GCA_029339195.1 Micractinium sp. NFX-FRZ
CCCAGCCAAGCCCAGACCTTCTGTGCACCCTGTCTTGCGGTGCCTTCTGCTGTCAACCTGCTTGCGGTGCTTAGCCACCCACCCACCCACCCACCTCGTCCTCGACCCGCTGCCCCACAAACTCCCGCTTCTCGAAGTGCCAGGCATCCGAGCCGTTGGCGACCCAGAGGAGGTGGGGGGCCCAAGTGTAGTGGAACTGCGGGGGGGCACAGCAGGGGGGAAGGAGGGGGAAGGAGGACAGCTCAGAAACCAGAGCCCAGAATCCAGTGCAGAATGTGCTCAAAAGGGGCTCAGTCCAGAGCAACAAACAAAGAACGCCCTGCCCCCCACCCAGGCGCATTGCATCCACATGCGGCAGATTCGGGGCGCACTATGTGCCGCCACCGGGGGCACGGATGTGCACTGCCAACTTTGCGACAGCTGGAGTCGCAGTGCGGTGCCAGCCGCTGCTGGCACCGCTGCCTCATAGCAGGGTAACATACCAGCAGCCAGAGGGGCAAGCAACCTGAGCCTCTGCTGCTGCACTGCCCATCTCTGTGTCAGCGTCAGCACCGGCCAGCATCGGCATCAACAGCAAGCAATGCACAGCCTAGCAACAATGAACATCACAAGAGATCAGCACAGGCGGCACGCACTGCGGTTGCATTGCCCATCTCCTCATCAGCCGGGATCTGCACCATCAGAGGGCTTCCAGGGGGGCGCTGCAGGCGGGGGAAGAAGGCACGAGTATGCAAGTATATGTTGACATCAACATGATAAAGCCCTGATTGGTTGCAGCTGAACGGCTTCCTTGGAAGAGCTACAAGCAAGGGGAAGCAGACGGCGGGCACACATAATCATCACGACAAGGCCCTCTCGAACCTAGTCGGTCCAGTCATGCAGCTTGGCACATCCCTTGAACGAGGGATGATAATGACGAGGTGCGAGGATCTAGCCCTCCTCGGGTGCTTGGGGGCTGCACGTGCAGTTCACACTGTACCGTAGTAAAGCTGACATGCCTGCACCGCCTACACCTGGCGTCAAGCCGTCCAAGCGCACATGGCACACTCAGCACACGCCTCCGCTTTAAGCACAGCTGCACGTGTGGCTGGTTCTTGGGCCGCTTCCAACCCCCCCACACAAAACACACACAGACTCACCCCCTGCACCAAGTCGAGCCGCTCCACCGCCACCGCCACGCTGAACGCGTACATCTCCCGCACCCACCCCAGCTTCTGAACGGCCAACGAGTCGTTCTCTATCTGTGGAAGGGAGGGAGAGCAGAAAGAGGGGCAGGAGTAGTCACCACCGCTGAACAGAATGTGCTCTGTCAGGTCGTCTATCCCCCCCACTGGGGGGTGACCCGCAGCCACTCTGCCACTCACACGCACACACTTATCCCATCCAGTAAGCATGACCCGCACCTGCTGCGTGATGCCCTCCCAGCGCGGGGTGACCCGCAGCCACTCTGCCGCCCTGGCCATCACCGGGGAGGGGCCCAGCCCCGGTATGTCGCTCAGCGGGCCCAGGCCGGGCGGGTACAGCCGCCGCATGACCTCCTGCGCGGGCAACGAGGGTTGGGTGGGCGGCATGGGGGAGGAGCACGTGGGTGGGCGGGCGGGCGGGCGCGTGCAGGCAGGCGCGTGAGCAGAGGTACAAGTGGAGACAAGCGGGTGGGTGGGCGGTGAAGTGCTGCGCAGATCACAAGGGCGGGTGTCGCTCAGGGCGGGGGCTATAACAAGCGCAAAGCCGTCGCAGCACCTCCTGCGCAGGCAAGCTGGCATGAGGGGCATAGGGGGTGGGGCGGGCCAGAGACTGGGGGGGCGGGGGGGGCGGGCCTGCTGCGCTGCGCTGCGCCTGCGCAGTGCGTTGCTTGGAAACACCCGCATCTCTCCCTCCCCAGCACACTATCCCTGGGGCGACGGTGCACGAATCCTTTTCGCAGACCGCACCAACGCTCTTCCCCGCTTGACTGAGTAGCATACAGCTCGTACCAGCTCACCCTGAATCCCGGCATCTGCGGTACGATGTAGCGGTACTTGAACGCGAGCGAGCGTACCGCCGACTCGGCCGGTCCGGGCGGCGCCACAGGCCGCACAAACACAAAGTCGCTTTCTACGAGGTACAGCCAGGGGGCCTGCGGTACGGCCGGGGCGGGGAAGGCAGTACAGCAGTGGTGGCGGCCCGGCAGTGCAGTAGCGGAGCGGGGCGGTGCAGCAGCAGTGGTGGAGGGCAGTGGGTGCTGTGCAAACAAAGGAAGCGGCCTCCTGATGCTTCCCGATGGGAGGCCTGCGGTGCATGGACGGGGTGGCAATGCATGGATGGGCGAGCAGGTTGCTGGGGCGGGGCAGGAAGGCTGGGCGGCCCGCCAGCTCTTGGTTGCCAGCACGGCATGGCTCTGAAAGGGAGGGGGGCACTTGGGTAGAGCAAATAAACACAGTGCCGCCTCTGAGGATGCACAACAGGCAGGAGCTTGCTGCACTGCCGCCCCTCTTCTTGTGTCATATTCTGCAAGAGCGCCAGAGGCTGCACACCGTTCCCTGCTGCCTGCTTGCCTTGACCAGGGAGGGGTTCTGCTTGGCGGCGTTCAGGAACTGCCGCACGGCGGTGGGCCGCTCGGCCACGACGTACTTGCAGGCGCCGCCGCCGCCGCCGCCACACTCTGCACACAGCATGCGTGTGTGTGCATCACAGCACACCCGAAGGGTGTCAGATGTAGGAGGTGGGTCCGCTTGGCAGCAAGACAGCCGCAGCCACGGCCGCCATCGGTGCTGCACCCTGCCCACATACAATGCGGTGCCGGCCAGCAGGTGCGCACGCCCATCAACCCACAGCACGCCCGCCGCGCACCCAGGTGCAGCGGCTGGGTGCGGAAGGTGGGCACCGCCGGCACGAGCGCGTCGTTCGACACCCGGTGCAGCAGGCGGGTGAAGGCCACCATCTTGCTGCCGCCGGGCATGCGCTGCACGCGGAGGTACGAGCCGTACAGGACCAGCGTCTGCGGTACAGTGCAGGGTGGGAGGGCAGTACAATGCGCGCGGAGGTATGAGCCGTACAGGACCAGCGTCTGCGGTACAGTGCAGGGTGGGAGGGCAGTACAATGCGCGGAGAGGTATGAGCCGTACAGGACCAGTGTGTGCACAGGGGCGGTACAGCCAGGCGCAGGCGTGGCGGTACAGTGCAGTGTGGGAGGACGGTACAATGGCACGGTGGAGGGGTGGGGTGGGGGCAAGTCGACTGGCAGGTACAAGCAAGTCGCATCCTCATAGGCTCTGCCAGCGCTGCCTGCAATGCGGGTTGGGAGGGTTGGGCAGGGGGAGAAGCCAGAAGGGCAGTGCAACGAGGGGAGTGCCTTTGTAGTGGGGCTGGGAGTCCACATGCCAAGTGACAAAACAGACCAGCAGCCCTCAGAACCGCTTGACACAATCAGACGACGCGCCGCAACTCTGCCCCGCCCCTACGCTCCGCCAAGGCCTGCGCCAGCACCCGCTCTGCCAGCGTCGCCTGACGTGCCACACCGTGATGAGGCCCCATGCGCGCATTCGAACATCAATTCATGGTAGGCTGAGTTGCTGTTGTTCAATGCAATGCAACAACACCCACCTGCCAATTGATGTACGGCTTGCCGTTGCTGGTGATGAGGGTGTGTATTGTGTCCCCGGCTGTAGGGAAGGCGCCCTTCCCCACTCCTCTGCCGCCGCTGCTGCTGCCGCCGCCGCCGGCCTGGGACCGTAGCCCAGCTAGCTGCAAGCAAGAATGTGTGCAGGTGGGGCGCAGTAAGCGGGTGCATGTGCTTGTGCTTGATCGGCGCAGTGTGGGAGGCGTGCGCAGGGCAGCGGCGGGCCGTGTGTGGCGCGACGAGTGAGTGTGTGTGCATGGCACGGCACAGCAGCATGGTGAGCGCCCACCACCGCGCAGCACAACGCAGCACCACGCAGCATGTCACAGCGCAGCACAGCGCAGCATGTCACAGCGCACCTCGATTGGGGACGATCCAGAGGGCCCCAGCCAGAGCCAGCAGACGCCAAGGAAGGCGGCCAGGAAGCTGGCCAGAAGCTGGCAGCGGTACACCTGCACCTGCTGCACCCACGCGGAGCCCACCCGGGGGTCATCTGCAGCAATATGTGTCACAGAACACAAGCAGTCTAAATGTCCTGTCGAGAAATGGGACCTGTTCAGAGTTTTATCAACAAATGGAACGTGCTCAGTTCAGTAAGCAGGAACCCCCCACATGTGACTTTGGTCATGCGCAGAACAGCGTGCGCAGCGTGGGGTGCACGGAGACATTGAACCCCCAACTGTCTTTTTGGCAGGGCGCCAGAGGGGTGCATGGCAGGGTGGGCAGTTCTGACGCCGGGGCAGGACGGCGGTGCGCGCGGGGCAGCAGCAGCACACGGAGGCGCGTGGGCCCGGCTGGCGCACATCTTCAAGCCAAAGCAACACACTGTGGGCGACGTCACTGTTGCAAGCACACAACACACTATTGTTGTTCCTGCCACACCTGGGTGGGGCCTCAGCATGGCGGCAGGCTTGACGTGCAAAGCGCCACTTGCTGGTACTGCCGGGCCCTCCCCGCCGCCGCCGCTACCTGCGAGCCCCAAGCCTGGCGGCGGCTGGCAGTCCTCAGGGGCCGCCAGAGGCTGGCGCAAAGAGCACGCCGCAGGCGTGCGCTGCTGCGGCTGCTGCTAGGCACGGTGCAAGAGGGGTAGGGGCGGCTGAAGTGCGCTGCGTGGCATCGCTGTCAGTGCTGGGCTGCTGCTGCAGGGAAGTGGGGCGGTGCATGCACGGATCTTGAGCTGACATAAATGGACATGGATGGGGTGTGGGATAGCCTGAGATGTGATCTGGCCAGTGGACCACCGCCCGCCAGGTTGGATGGCACCCCTGCGCCCTTCCGCCGCCAGCCAACCGCCGCCAGCGAAGGGCGGTGCTCCTCCTCACCCACGCGCGCAGGCGGTGCCGCGCGCTTGGCTGGGCGCCGATCTGAGTCAGATCCTCTGCGTGGCACGCGGAGGCCTCCCCGGATAATAGCTACAGAGCTGGAGGTGGGATGGTGTGCTGCTACCGCGCGGGCGACAGCGCTGTGGCTGCCCGCTGGGTGTCCTCGGTTTATGTGTCGATGCCATCTACGATGGGCAAAGATCTTACGCTCTCAATCGCCCCATGCTGGCGCCTGCTGCGGCAATCGCGGTATCGCTTCCTGGACGCCCCCTTAAACATGCTGAGCTGCCTGAATGCGGGGACGTACTCGCTAGGTGCACTGTAGCTGACGGAAGAGTGGATGTGCCACTGCCTGTGAACACATTCTGCTACCGCCGCCGCTGCAGAACGGCAGCCACCGCCGGTTTTTAGTGCCGCTCAAGTGCAGGAGTCGTCCAACTCTCTCATCTGGGGAGACGGCGTTTCCTCTGCATGATCTCATCGACGGCAGTTAAACGCAAATGCAACGAGCTGCATAACCACACTAGCAGGGTCTGGGGTGAGGGGATACAGGCATGGCGAGCAGATGTGCAGTTTCCCACCACCAAGCAGCGTCAGCCCGTGCTTGGAGGCGGACTTCACCTTCGGGCAGCCCCCCTGCAGGTGGCGCATGCGGTGATGCATCCGCAGGCGGGCTGTCGGCAGCAAGTGCCGAGCCCACGGGCTGCTGTGCCTGGGCGGGTGCTACGTCTGCTCTCCGCTGCCCATCAGTGGGCGCAGCGGCGGCTGTATGCGGACCCTGGGCGGGTCCTGCGTCTGCGCTATGGTGCCCCCTCGGTGTGTGCTGCGGCGGCTGTGTGATTACCCTCGGTGGATGCTGCGGCGGCTGTGTGCTGTCCCTCGGTGGATGCGGCGGCCACAGTGTGCTGCCCCTGGGCGGGTGCTGCATCTGCTCCCTGCTGTCCATCGGTGGGTGCTGCGGCGGCTGCCTGCTGCCCCAGGGCGGGTGCTGCGGCGGCTGTGTCCTGCATCGGTGCTGGTGCTAGGGCTGGTGCTGGTGCTGGTGCTTGCTGGCGTGACGGCGCCATGCCTACAGCACCCACGGCCACCCCAGGCGGCACAGGCATGCCCTGCGGTGCCCACCAATGGAAGCGCTGCTGCTGCCCCGCCAGGCCCCCTGCCGCCGTCTGCTGTGCCGTGGTGAACGGCAGACCTCTGGGGGCAGAGCCAGCCTGCTGTGCTCCAGCCATTAGAAAAGCCAAAGGCAGGCCTCTGAAAGCGGCGGAAGCTGGCACCTGGGGGCCCTGCGCTTGCTGCTGCTGTGGCAGCGGCAGCGGCAGCGGGGCATTCTGCCACTGCTGCTGCGCCTCCTGCTCCTGCTGCTGCTGGCTGGGTGCGGCTCCGGCGGCTGCCGCCGCCGCTGCTGCCTTCCCTGTGTCATCAACCTGCTCAGAGGGAGCCAGGAGCTTAGGCGGTGCCGCGGACGATGCACCCCACGCTGTCGAGGCGCCCTGCCCCTCAGCACCGGCAGCAGCCAGCGCCAGGGCTGCACCTGCCGCGCTGCCATGTGCGGCATGCAGCACCCGTGGGGCCGCTGCCGGCAGTGCCGCGCCCCGGGATGCAGCAGCAGCGGCGACAGCAGCCGCAAAGGCCTGCCCCATCTGCACAAGCGCCAGCGCCACGCCAGGTGGCAGGAGGCGCAGCGGGGGCAGCTGCTGCCCTGCCGGCTGCTGTGGTGCGCTCCGTGCCGGCCCCTGCGCCTCGGTGTGGGCAGCCCTCGACGCTTTTGCCTGCCTGCCGGCTGCCACGCCGCCGTCAGAATCCTCCTCGTCACCCGGCCACCTGCGCTTCTGCACGGCACCACGCTGCGAGCGCCGCTGTGTGCTGCCGCCGGTGCGGTCAGGCGGTGGTGGCAGCTGTGGTGGCTGCGATCGCTGCTCCATTGTGGCCAACAGTGTTGCCTGGTGCTGCAGGCACCGCTGGTTGCGAGGACCGCTGCTCATGCCTCCCGCAGTGCTGCCTGGCGGGAACGGCATCAGCTGGGAATGCGACACTGCGTTGTGCGCTATGCTGCTCGTCGGTACTGGTAGCTGGCACCGCTGCTCATTCCCCCCTGCGGTGCTGCCCGGCGGCTGCTGCGGCGGCGGCTGGGGCCTCAGCTGGGTGCTGCCTGCAATGCCGCCCGCTACATGTGGCGGCGGCGGGAGCACCTCTCGCATTGCCTGCATCACTCCGCCTGCATCCTCATGCTCCTCCTCGCTGACTTGGACTGCGGGCGTCACTGGCGGCAGCGGCGGCAGCTCGAGCAACGTGCCTACCACCACCCCGCCTTCGTTACCACCGGCTGGGATAGGCGGCGGCGCCGTCTCTCCAATGCCTCCGGCTGCTGCCTCCTCCTGCTCTGCTGCCGCTACCTGCTGCCCTGCCCTCCCACCCTGCTGCTGCTGCACCCCGGCCAGGCCCAGGCGCTGCTTCAGCCGCATTCTGGCAGTCCTAGGTTGCACTGGGCCAGACTGCAGGTGCTTGCAACCCCTAGGCAAATCCCTCTATTGCTTCTCGACAGAAAGACCCGGGGGGCAGGCAGGCAAGTGGGCAGAGACTGGTGCAAAATAGAGCGGCCCAGCGCACCGCGACGCGCGTGCTGTGCAGAAATGTGTGGCAGGCCTTTCGATCGGGCCCTCCTTAATCCCGCTTGAACTACCGCATCGGTGTGCGCTCTTTGGTCTGGCCCAGGAGGCGAGGGCAGCTGTGTGCACGCCCTAGGGTGGCTGGAGTGCAAACCCCAGCGGTGCAGGGCCGTTTGCAACGATGATCAGATCGTCCCGATCGGCAAGGCGGCTGGCGACGGGGCTGAGGGGGTTCGCCAGCAAGAAGGTGCGATGGCCGCTCCGCGCTGCTCCCTGCCAACCCCGTGAGCGCCTACAGCTCACATTGGCACCCGCTCCCCCAATTACAGAGACCCGACTTCTACAAGCAGAGCAACGGCGCCACCTCGGCGGCCGAGCCCGCAGCAGCCAGCAAGAACCCGGGGCCTCAGCAGGGTGCAGGCAGCGCGGCTGAGGCCTCCAAGGTGGCACAGCCCAAGCCAGAGGCGACCGGACCTGCTTCTAGTGCTGCCGCCGCCGCTGCCGCCAAGCCCGCTGCCACTCCGTCCGCGGCTGCGGCGCCCAAGCCTGCGGCTCCCGCCACCCCGCCAGCGGCCACCGCAGCGTCAGTGGGAGCAGCGGCCAAACCAGCACCTGCGGCGGCCCCGAAGCCTGCATCAGCCGGTGCCGATGCTGCCCCTGCAACTGCACCCCCCAGCGCCGCAGCAGCAGCGACCCCCAAGCCCACAGGCCCTGCAGCTGCCGCCGCCAGTGCCACAGCAGCAGCGGCACCCAAGCCGGCTGCTCCTGCTTCTGCCGCTGCGCCTTCGCCGTCTGCAGCAGCCGCAGCGCCCAAGGCAGCAGCAGGCGGTGGCGCAGGCGCGGGAGCGGATGGCGGCAGCGGCGCCGGCAACAGCTGGCTGCTGCACCCAGCCGTGCCCATAGATGTGCGGCTGCTGGGTGCTGCCATGGCAGGCGCTGGCGCGCTGGCCTACAGCTTTGCTGGCGGCAGCGACGACCAGCCACCCAAGAAGGCTGCCGGTGTTGTGGTGGAGGAGGAATCGGGCTTCTTCATGCAGCCTGAGGCACCTCCCGCGGCAGCTGAGGAGGCGTCCCAATTTTCAGGGGAGGCAGCCGAGGCAGAGGCGGCGGCCGTGGCGGCGGGCGAGGCAGCAGCCGCGGCTGCAGCAGTTGCGGAGCCGGAGGCGGCAGCTGAGGCGCACGCTCAAGAGGGGGCCCAAGAGGGAGCCCAAGAGGAGCAGCCGGTCTATGTGGACGCATCCCAGGCAAGCCCCGCTGCCTGGCCTGCACGCCTGCTGCTGTGCCTGCTGCTGCTGCAGCACTGCATCGCCCATGCCCTCTTCCTGTTGCCCTATCCCTGTGCTTTCTGCTGGTAGCAGCCCTGCCTGCCTGCCGGTAGCAGCGCCCACCGCTCTTGTGCATCCCATCAGCCCACTGTGCTGTGCATGTGCCGTGTACGCGAGTTGTGCTTCATGCGCCGTGTCACAGGATGTTGTGTGCCGCAACATGCTGTGCCGCACTGCGCTAGTGGAGGGCGTGATTGGGGAGGCGTTCAGCAAAGAAGCCACCACCCTGATTGCAGCACACCCTTTATCTCAGCATGCAAATGTGCACGTTCCCACTGTTCCTTTCCGTATGGCAGGTGCTGGGCGTGATTGAAGAGGTGTTCAGCAAGGAAGCCACCGAGCAGCTGGCCGCGCTGGAGGCGCAGGCGGCAGCCGAGGCGGCGGCGGCTGCGTCCGCCAGCCAGGACAAAGTGTCTGCCGCCGGCAGGGAGGCTGGGCAGGCAGCTTCCAAGGCTGCCGCTGCGCATGCTGTGCCTGCTGAGGAGGCCCAGGCCCAGCCCAAGGCTGCGCCTGCCGGCAGGGGGAGCGACAAGGTGGCCATGCGGCGGGCAGAGGAGGATGTGGCGGCCATGCAGGCGGCGGTGGCGGACCAGGCGGGCGAGGCCGTGGCCTCGGCGTTTGTGCAGGTGCGCTGCCTCTTTGATTCATGTGTGCCTCTCGTCAAGAAAGGGCGCAATGGCAGGGACACATGCGTGGTCCACATGTTGCCTCCTGTCCTGTGCGCTGCCACGCCATGTCGCGCCCAGCACATGCCCCTGCCCGTGCGCAGCCAAGCCGCCCACTCCTGCCCAGCCAGCCCACGCACCCCATGCCCACTCGCCGCCGCCCCGCCTGCCCTGGTGCTGCCCTGCCCTGCCCTGCCCTGCCCGCGTCGCTCTGTGCCGTCGGCGTGCAGAGCCAGCCAGGCACCCCCACGGTGCGAGACCTACTGCAGACCGGACAGAAGGCGGCACCAGAGGAGCCACAGAGGGAGCCAGCAGCTGCGGCGGCAGCAGACGCAGGTGACTGTGGTTCGTCACTGAGGTCGGCATGTTATGGGCGGGCATTGCACATGCTGGGCCTGCTGGGCCTGCTGGGCCTGCCGGCGCAACAGCCCAGCCCTGCAGCAACAAACCCGTGCTCTGCATGCTGTGCAAGCTGCCACGCTGTCTGCCACGCTGATCCACCCCAGCGCTCTCCCTCTGGCTGAACCACCCTCTTGCCTGCCCTGTCCAGCACCTGGAATCTACTGGGGCTGCTTCCTGACCTCTGACCTCTGGCTGGACATGTCACCACTTTTCGCCTGCTTCATGTTTAGCAATAGTTTAGTAACCCCTAATCCTTGGAACCCCTGCAGGCGCCGTGGCCCGCGCCCGGGGGCTGCTGGGGCTGCGCCAGGACCTGTCGGCGGCGGGCCTGATTGCAGAGGCCGTCAGGCTGGGCATTGGGCCGGCAGGAGATTGGAGCGACTATGACCAGCGGCACAGGTGGGCCAGGGGCGGCAGCAGTACAAGGTCGTGTGTGGCAGTACGGTGCGCAGGGCGGTGGGTGCAGTGAGAGCGGCAGAGAAGAGGTTGGGGGCAGCTGGTGGGGTGCTGGGAAGCTAGCCGCTGTGTGGGGAAGGAAGGCTGCCGAAGGCGGCAGGGCGGAGGCGGGCCGCGTGCCAGGCCCTCCACGCTCAACGCGCCCTTCACTTGCCCCTTCACACGGCGCCTTCCTCCTGCAGGCAGGCGGAGGCGGACTCTGTTGTGCTCGGCCGCCTGCTGGAGGCGGCGGGCGCCCACGTGGCAGCACAGCTGGCGGCCGCCAGCCGCGAGGCCGAGGCGGGGCGGGCCGAGGCGGCGGCGGCGCGGCGGCAGCTGGCGGAGCAGGCAGACAGCTTTCGGCTGGTCCTCAAAGAGGCCCTCAACCGGGCGGAGGAGCAGCAGCGGCAGCAGCTTCGGCGGCAGGCGGAGCAGCTGACGACGGCGCACGCCGGTGGGCGGGAGGGAGGGACGGTTGGGTGGCCCGCGTGGGGAGGCAGCAGGGGCACAGAGGACGGTGCCGGAGCTGCCAACACAGCATTCCAATTCATGATCCTTCCAAACCCAAACCTGCATGCACGCTGTCCATCTTGTCTGCAGAGATGACGGTGCGTGAGCGTGCGGAGCGGGCTGCCAAGCTGGACGGCGTGCGGGAGAAGCTGAATGCGCTGGAGCGCGCCTTCCAACGGCGCAGGTGGGTGTGGTTCAGGATGTAAGATTGGTTCAGGATGTGTATGGAACTGCATCATGGTGCCAGCATGTCGGGTGTGCTGGAGCGGGCCTCCCAAGCGGTGCCAGCGAGACTCGTCTGTAAATGAAGCTATAGCACCCTCTATTCCCATGCCCTTGCAGCAACGAGCAGCGTGCCAGCCACGACGCGCGCCATTTGTCCCTCACATTGTGTGCCCGATCTCGCCATTTTTTCTGTGTGTGCCCTCCCCTCCCCTGCCGGCCCCATGCAGCAACGAGCAGCGCACCAGCCACGAGGCGCACCAGCTGTCGCTCGGGGTGTTTGCCCTGCTGTCCGCCCTGGCGGGTGGGCAGGCGCTGGGGGATGCGCTGGGCTTCCTCCAAAGCCTGGCGGGGAGTGACCCAGTGGTGGCGGCCGCGGTGCAGGCGGTGAGTTGCACACTATGTATGCACCGGGTGCAAGGCTGCTGTCTAAATGTCAACAGGAACAAAACTTTTTTGAGGGGGGATGCTAGGAGGTTGGAAGGCGGGCCGGCACGCAGCAGGTTGCCTCGGCGGGGCGGCAGCAGGGCAGACGGTGAGCGGGAGACGGTGGTGGGGTGGGCGGAGGTGCGCGTCAATGGCGGGCCACCCTCCCCCACTCCCCACTGCCCGCCCACGTCCAGCCGCCTCACCTGCTGCCCCCTCCTCCTCTCCTCCGCCCCCCCCCACCCCACCTTTCGCCCCGCAGGTCCCTCCCGACGCCGCCGCCTCCCCGGTGCCCACGCAGGCGCAGCTGTCAGACCAGTTTACAGATGTGGCGCGCCTCACTCGGGAGCTCAGCATGCTGCCAGAGGGGCAGGGCGGCATGCTGTCTGTGGCGGTGGCCAAGCTGGCCTCCAAGCTCAAGGTGGGTGTGGTGGATGCTACGAGTTTGCCTCGGTTGGGGGTCGAGCAGTGTGGGGCGGGGTGGGATGGGAGCGGTCGAGAGGGCTGCCTGCATGCTGGCGTCTGCTGAGGCCAGGCAAGTTGGCCGTCTATACTGAAGGTAGGGGCGGTCAATCAGCATATGTGTGCGCCAGGTAGCAGGGCAAGGCAATTGGGCTGTTGGATATTGTTGAAGTGTGGGTAGTGTGTGTGGGTGGGTGGGGATGGACGACTTCGCCGCAAGGCGAGCTGCGTGCGCAACCACACACACCTCACCTCCGACCCTTCCCATATGCCTTCTCATCTCGCCTCCCTCCCGTCCCCTCCCCCGCTCCTCCCCTGCAGACTGCCGAGCGCGGCCCGCTGGCCGCCTCCATGCCTGGGGACGGCATTGACCGCCGGCTGGCCGCCGCCCAGCAGGCAGTTGTGGACGGGGAGTTGCTGGCAGCCGCTGTCGAGCTGGAGGCGGCCGTGGCGGGCACGGCGGCTGCGCCGGTGGTGGCGCGCTGGGCGCGAGCGGTGCGGGTGCGCGCGACGGCGGAGCAGTCGGCGGCGCTGCTGGAGGCGCACGCGGCGGCGGAGACTGCCAGCCTGGCATGAGCTGGCAGTACTGGCACCAGCGATGACGTGGCAGATAGTACCACCCAGCCGCCATGTGCTGTGCAGCCTGCTGCCTCGGCTCCCGTTTTGTGTGTTGTATCCTCCGCATTGCACGCACTGGCCCCACCTGAGCGCGCGGGCGCTGGCTTTGTGCCGGCTGCCCTGCCAAACCAGCGTTGCTCCCGCTTTGTTCCAGCTGCCGGCGGCTTTCTCTCTCTTGTTACTCGATGAAGCGTGCCGTCTTTTCTCTTGCCGTGTGACGTGTAACGGCTGAGGTAGCAAGATGTGATGCGTCTGCTGATTAACTGGCTGCACCCACGTCATGTCTGGCAGCATTCATGGGGTGGGGTCGCATGCATGCAAGGGCTGTCGACTGCTGGACAGAACAGAGAGCCCTGCAAAAAGAAGCTCCTTCCTTGCCGTGCTGCTGACACTCCAGCCACATTTTGGGGAAAGTGCCATGAGGCATGGAGCCAACATCGTTGGCGTCCGCCGCCAGGCTGGACGGGCGTGCCTTCACTGGCCTCACCTCACTACTGCTACAGCCTCTCGTCTGTGCCGTGCAACAGCCCAGGATGCTCTCCCGTCTCCTGGCCTGTTGCCAGGCGGGCTTCCCGCTGCCCGCAACCTGGGACGGCTCAGAGCCTTCCCCTCCTGCAGCTGCAGCCGAGGCGGCAGCGCTTCAGCAGCTCACGCAGCTGGTGCTGACAGGAGGCCTGCTGGAGGGCTCCCCCAAGGCTGTCCCCCTAGCTGCGGCCTCCCTGCTCCAGAGCCGCAACCTGATCCGCAGCCTGCCCCGCTCAGGCTGCTCGCTGCTGGTGGCTGCGGCATCCCAGTCGAAGCTGGACGAGGGCACGGCCGTGCAGGTGGGACGAGGCCTGCAGGGCAAGAGGCCAGCGAGCCTGCCGTGCCGCCTGCCGCCACTTCCGCTTGCCTTGTTGTGCCCTTTGTGCCCCGCCGAGTTGAGCCGCAACCATTGAACCCTCGCCCCTGCATCACCCCACCGCAGTTGGTTGGGCTCCTGATGGCCCACGGCGCCGACCCCAGCGCAAGCGAGGGCCTGCCGGTGGTGTCTGCAGTCCAGGTGGGCGCTACACTGTGCAGCCTTGCTGGGTGCTGCCTGGGCGGCGCTGTGTCCGCGGCTGCGGTTAGGTGGGTGCTGCGTTTTGCTGGGTACGGGCCAAGCGTTGCACTCTGTCATGACTGTAATCACTTTCGAGACCTGGTGGGGTGTTTAACACCAGGTTCACTCCGGAGGTGGGTGCTGGGTGCTCTGCTGGGTGCTGGGCCATAGGGGAGGGAGTGCGGTCCAGGGGTCACGGCTTGCCGCCCCCCTTGTTGGGTATGCACGTCAACCGCCTGCACCTGCTGGCGTCTTTACCCCCTTCCCCCCCGGGTGTTTTCAACGCTAACAGAAAAGCTGCTCCCGGCCTGCAGGCGGGGCGGCTGCGCGTGGCGGAAGCACTGCTGGCGGGCTGCTCCTGCGGCGGCGCTGCGCTGGGTGGCATGACCTTGCTGCCGCTGCTGCAGCAGGCGATCAGCAGCCCGGCGCTGCCGCCGGCAGGGCAACGTGAGCAAGCAGTTGGTCGTGGGGAGGTGGAGACTCCTTCCATGCATCGTGGTCCGCTTTTTGGTGCCATCGCCAGCTGCTGGACGCATTTCCCCCCCCCACCACCACCACCCCAGGTGCACTAACTGACCTCCCTCCCCTCGCTCCTTTGATGAGGCTGCAGCTGCCGCCGAGAGCCCCGGCATCTGGAGCCTTCGATGGGTGCTGGACCGCATGCCTCCGGAGCACGTGCGGCGCCTGAGCGTGGCGGGGCTGCCGCTGACGCACGCAGCGCTGCAGGTGCGGCATGCCACGTGGAGGGGCAGAGGGTGACGGTGTGAGGAAGGCGAGCGGGCACACCTGGCAGCGCAGCGCGCCTCCCCGGGTAAAAGTGCCTGCCTGCCTCTCAGCTTCTTCCGCATCCTGACTGTGCTGCCCCACCACGATACAAGCACAGCTTACCCGCCCCCATACTCAGCACAGCCTGCCCCAGACTCAGCCAGTGCCCGTATTTGTTATGCCTTGCAGATCTGCGCATCTCGCCTGGCCTACAGCGGCCTGGAGCATCCGGGGGCAGGGCAGAACCAGGGGCACGCCTGGCTGCTCGACATGTTCAGGCGCGCTGCCAGGGCCAGCCTGTCGGATAACAGCTGCCTGGGTGCTCCTTGGTGGCTGGCATGGCAGTGCCGACTCAGGGGCAAGTGGCTGGACTGACGTCCGTTGCCAGCTCCTTTTGCTGAGCTGCCCTGCTGGCGGTGCTGTGTGTGTGTGTGTGTGTGTTGCACACACTATGATGGTCAACAATGGCGGGGGGGGTGCTTCTGAGGGTGTGCACAGGCGCTCAACCACCTTCCAACCTGCCTGCTTGCAGTGTCATGTCTCGGAGCATGCGGCAGGCAGCTGTGGAGCGCACGGCGGCGGTGCTGGAGCTGCTTGTGGGCGCCGGAGCGCCACCCGTGCCTGCTGACCAGGGCGGTGCCCCCGGCATTCCCCCTGACGCCTGGAGGCAGCTGCGTGTGGCGGCCACAGCCTGGCCAGAGGCCTGGTCCCATGCAGATCACCGTCTCTTTCACGCTGCCTTCCGGGCAGCGGCGCGCCAGCTGCTGCTAGCGGCGCACCGCGGCTTGGCTCCGAGGCCACGCGACAGCTGCTGCTCGACAACAGCCCGCGGCAATGCCAGCGGTGCTAATGATGATGATGGTAGTGCCACCGCCAGCAGCGCACTGTCCACCCCCCCACACACACCGCCGCCGCCCGCCTACCACCTTCCAGCGCTGGCAGTTGAGCGGGTGATAGCGCTGATGGCTGCCCGCCAGGCTGACTGGGTGCCTGCCGCCAGCTGCTAGCGCTGGGGCAGCCGCAGCAGCCCCCGCCCTGCTCTCCCGCAGCCCACTGGTCTCTTGTGACTGCCAGCATGAGGTGCAATTAATTACACGGGCCCCAGGCTTCCACATCTTGAGCACGCAGTGGGGGCTCCTATATTTGGCTGTAACTGGGCGGGCCAGGCACAGCCATACTGCAATCGGACACCCAGGCGTCAGCCGGGCAGGCGCAGCCAGCGGCCTGGGTTGCCTGCCGACCTCAGGCTGTGACTTGGTGGGGAGAGCGGGAATTCTCAAGGGGTGCACTTGAGGGGTGGAAACAACGAGGGGAAAAGCAAACGGGCACACAAAGGCAGGTTCAAATGGGAAAAGCAAACAGAACCGCACAGAAGCAGGCTTCCGAGGGAAAAGAGGCGGCTGGAGGCACATCAGCAGGCACAGGCGGACAGGACACACTGGAGGGGCGCACGCATGCAAGGGGGGAGGGCGTGGATGCCGAGATAAGAGCAATGCAAGCGCGGTAGTGGGCGCAGAAAAGGATGGGGAGAAGGATGGGGGGGGGACGGGGGGCGAGGCAGCGGGACCCGGGCAGACTCTTGTGTGGGTGAGCCGATTATTATGTGGGGCAGGTCGCACGCCTTGCAACTGTACAGTGATGACACGAGGGCGGCTACAGGCAGGTTTGAGCACAATGAAGCGCAAGTGCGATGGCACGCTAGGATCCATCGAGTCTTGAACGGCGGGAGGGTCCGAGGCCGCTTTGGCAATGCCCGCTGGCCGCTGGACAGGGCGGCGGCACCAGAGTGCAACACATGGCAAGGTCACTACTGGGTAGAAACTGCCCTTCAAATGTTTTTATGCCCAAGTTGGGGGCCTTTGGGCTGACAGGCGGGCCGATTTGGACAACCCAGGCGTGCTATGAAGCATGTAGGGGGGCAGGTGCCGCCAGCGCTGCCGCTGCTGCTGCCACAGCTGGCGGCGGCGGGCCCGCCGCTGGGCCCGCCCCGCTGGCGGCGGTGCCTTGGCCGGTGCCACTGGCAGCAGCCGCAGGCGCCTCCTCTGCCACCGCCACCTGCTGCTGCTGCCCCTGCTGCGCCTGCTGGCCTTGCTGCTGCCCCTGGCCTGGCGCACATGATTCCCACAGCTCCTCCATCTCTCTGGGGCCCAGCTGCCCGCCGGTGGCGCTCTGGAGGCGTCCCTGCAGGGGGCAGAGGGGCGGGTGCCGGGTGGGCGCTGTGCTGTGCATGAAGTGGGGGCGGAGAGCACAGCACGCACAGCACGCACATACGTGCCCGCGGGCGGATGGGAGGAGGCGCAAGCAGCGCCGCAAGGTCTGATCCACCCGCCCCAGCATCCCGCCCTGCCCAGGGTGAAGCAGCAGCCCTCCCCGCCCCTGTATGCATGCAGACTTAACGGCACAGCAGCCCTGCCGGGCCGGAGGGGCGCCGCCGCGCTCCCGCCCTCCCTCGCGCCGCCAGCCTGCACCCGCTCCCGCCCCACAATGCAACACTACAAAGCCAGCCCCCACTCCCGCCCCTCAATGCATCACTACGAAGCCAGCCGCACTCCTGCCCCACAATATAACGCTTCAAAGCCCCCGTTCCCTCCCCAGAGTGCGGGCCATACAGGCATATGACTCACGCTTTCGGCCGCATGGCGCAGCACCCGCCGGCTGATCTCGCACCAATTGGGTATGTAGGGGAATGCGTCGGCGTTGGCTTCCCCGCTTTGGAACTGGCCCAGGGCCTGCAGTACAGGCGGCAGTACAGATGGCAGTACAGGTGAGCGAAGTGCACACCCGGGCAGGGTGCCGGGGATGTGTGCTCCCCAGCCTTTGGAACTGGCCAGGGCCTGGGCACAGATGGCAGTACAGGTGCCAGATGACTGCCAAGCAAAAGGCACAGCCGTGCAGGGTGTAGGGTGCACCTGCGTCAGCCTCCCCGCTCTGAAACCGGCCCTCTACATGCATTAGCAGCCAGCACACGCCAGGCCCCCTTGAGTTCGAACACATCCTTCCCCGCCAGCGCACTTGCGCTCCAGGCCACCCGCCGCAAAAGGAGCAAAGGTTGAGGCGCACTCACGCTGGATTTAGCAAAGCATCCCGCCCCTGCCGTATGCCCCCGCCTGCCACACCATATGGTTTGAACGTCATGTCCGCCCCCACCTGCCCCACTTCAGCCTGCTGTAACGAATGGTGGCTCACTACACAACACACTCACAATCGCCCAGGCGGTGTGCAACACAGCACACTCACGATCGCCCAGGCGGTGCCCAACACAACACAACACAGCACGGGACACACTCATGTTGGCCCAGGCGCGTACAGCACAGCATAACTAAACAAGGCAATATCAGAATATGGCTCACGTTGACCCAGCCCATGGCCATGTCGACCATGAGGTCATACTCCTCCTCTGCCAGCGCATTCAGTGCCTGCACAACTTCCAGCACCTGCCAGGGTGGCAGGCAGCAGGCGCAGCAGGCAGGGTGGGGCACACTCGGGGGGCGAGAACGGTGCCGGCTGGGGGGCGGCGGGTGGGGCCAGCAGGGATGGGCAAGCAAGCAGGAGCGGCATGCACGGGCCGCTGGCCATGTGCACGGGCGCAGGCGGGCTGGGCTGGCAGCAGTGCCGACGGGCACGCTGGCTGGCTGCTGGCCGGCAGGCGGAGCGAGCAATGCAGCAGCAAAAACATCTAGGTAATAAGACGTTCTCTTTCTATACACTTGAAGGCCTCACCTCTAGCATGTGTTGCCCAGCGCCCTGCAAGCTCAGAGCGCGCCCGTCCCCCGCCACGTCAGCGCCCAGCCGCTCGCTGTCGGCCCGCAGCGAAGCCAGCTGGTTGTGCAGAAGCTGTCGCTGCTGCGGCCCCACAACAGGAGGGAAGAGAGAGCCACAGAATCAAAAGCAGGCGGGGGGAGAGCTGCCAGGTGCCGGGGGGCCAGCAGTGTGTGCAGCAGCCGCCGCTCCTTCCTGCCGGCCAGACCCGCAGCCAGCGGCAGGGTTCGTTGCCACCAACACCGTGAGACAGGAGTGCTACGCATGGGACCCAGGTGCGCAGCGGGGCGTGCAGCAGCTGCTGCCGCCCCCTCAGGCCCCTGATACAGGATGCCCCGGAGCGTCCGGAGCGGGCTGATCCCTGCCAGGGTGTATCACAATGCTGCACACAGCGGTGTGGGTCCTGTGCGGCAGGGACAGCAGCCAGCCAGCACAAGAGGTGGCGCCTGTGCTGCACCATACCTGCGCGATTCGTGCGCCCTGCTTGCAGTGCCGGCGGTACGCGCGGTACAGCGTCTCCAGCCCCTCGTCGCTAACCGTGATTTTGGCCTGCAAGCAGCAGGGACGAGTGGGGTTCGAACCTTATGCTCGAACACTTGGGTCAGCAGGACCTCATCCCTGCTGGGCGGAGATCTACATTGTTCAGGGAGGCGGAGATCACTGCCTCCTAGCGCTCCCATTGAGCGCTATGGTGCTCGAGCATCAAGGCCAACCATCTCAGGATCTCATAGTTTTGACAACGCCCCAACGAAAGAAGATGCGTGCCCCAGCCCCGGAGGTACCGTGCCAGGCTCGCTGCCCGCCACCGCCCCGACACACGCACAGCCCCTGCAGCCCTACCCGACACACACGCAGCCCCTGCAGCCCCTGCGCTCACCGCAGATGCCTCCCAGCGCTCGTCCACCGTGCCGTCGGGTGCGGACATCTCAGCGACAAATGCCTGCACGGGGCGGGGGGGCGGCCGCAAAGAAAGGAGGGCAGGTGGCAAGCGTTGGGGCGCCAGCTAGAGACGAACGGTGCAGAGGCAAAGTGCCACACGGTTCAAGGGGACGAAAGCTTGGAGGGACTTGAGCCTGGGAGATAGGGGCGACAGGTGCACATGTGCTGCAGGGCGTCTCAGGAGACAAGTGGCAGAGAGGGAGGTCGGGAGACATGGGGAGAGGGTGCAGAGCGGCTGCGCCGCACAAGGCATGCGGTGGTCCCGGGTGTCGATGCCAGCGGCACAGCGGGCAAAGCACGCGCGGCCCAGGTGCACACCGCCAGCGGGCGCCCAGGCCCGCCACCTGGCACCAGGGTGGAGACAGCGGGCAGGCACAGCAGGCAGGCACAGCGGGCAGGCACAGCTGGCAGGCACAGCTGGCAGGCACAGCGGGCACAGCGCACCTTGAAGTGGCCTGGATGGATCCTCAGGATGTTGCTCCACACCTCCTGCACCCGCTCGGGCATGCACACAAGTCTTAGCAGGGAGGTGGTGAAAGTGCGCAAGGAGCGACAGCCTGCGGCCTCTGCAACCTCCCCCTTGCTTCTTCGTCCCCTTGCCGGGAAGAGGGGCACGGGTGAAGGCCGCAATCGTCTTCTGCTTCTTGCCCTTGTTTTCCAAAAGGAGTGCAAGCGGGGGGGGGGGCGGCAGGCTGATGGCCTCCAACAACAGCCGAGCGCCAGACGTCGGTGCAACGCTGCCCTCCCGCATCACCGCGCCGACCAGCCAACCAAGCCGGTCAACCCAGCGCTGTGTCGTGTGCCGCCTTGCCCTCCTCCTCCCCCCGCCACCCCTCTTCATACGCAACCTCCCTTTGCCTCCTGCCCCCATGCTGCCGCCCTCTCCCTTTCTGTGTGCTGCCGCCCTCTCCCTTTCTGCGAGTGCTGCCGCCCTCTCCCTTTGAGTATGTGCTGCCGCCCTCTCTCCCTTTCTGTGTGTGCTGCGCCACACCTGCACCGTGCGGTGCGCCGCCTCCACCGCCTGCCTGTCCTCCTCCGCCATCCCGTTCTCCCGGCACATCTGCACCGCAAACCGGAGCTCCACCTGCGGGGGGAAAGCGAGGGAGATGAGATGCCCAGAAGAAACCGAGCCATTCCGAACCTTGCACACAAGTGGAGCGGCGGGCGGCAGGTGTGGCGCCACCCCGCGCTCGCGCAGCACACGCACCGCAGCCTGCTGCCTGCCGCCAAAGGGGCGGCGACTGCAAGGGAGTTGGCCAGCCCGAGAACAGGCAGGGCCCCACCTGGAACTGCTGGTAGTAGGTGGTGTAGTCCTCAGGTGCCGTCATCTCGCGTGCCAGCTTCAGGGCAGCTGCTGGGGGGAGAAGACGCGGGACGAGGACAGGGTGCAGGGTTTAGGGAAGGGAACGTGGCTGCCGGCTTCGGCAGGGGGACTGGCAGTGGTAGGGAGACTGCTAGCAGTGGTAGGGACCGGATAAGCACGCGCACAATTAGGTCGAGTGCGGGTCAGGCATGCGGCGCGAGCGAGCGAGTGGGCGGCCGGGCGGGGCGGGGGCCAGGCAGGCTTCGGGCGGGCCGGCAGGCAGTGGTGGGGACCAACCAACCACACCCCAGTGCCGCGCACCCCATATCCACCCGCCCTTGACACCCGCCCTTCCGCCACCAGAGCACAGCACAGCAGCCCATGCGCGCCCACCTGGGTTGGTGATGGCCCCGTGAGACGCGGGCCTCACCTCCTCAATATCGCTGCTGCTGCCGTTGGCCCTGCTGCCGCCGCTGCCAGAGCGCAGCAGCGCCGCCGCCGCCGCCGCCTCCCCCGCCTCCTCAACCTCCCCAACCTCCATGTCATCTGCGCCCTCATTGGCTGGCACCGGCGCCCCTGCCGCTGGCGCACTGGCAGCTGCGCTGCCCCCGCCCTTGCCTTGCGCCTGCTCCATCCCTTCCATCTGTGTCGGCGCCTGCCCGCCCCCTACCTCCCCCGCCGCGACTTCCTGCCCCTCCTGCCCCTGCTCGTGCCCCTGCTGGCCCTCTGCCAGGTGCTGGCCCGTGCCGATGCGGGCGGCGAGGCCGGCGCTGTCGCTGCTGGTGCCCGTGGGCTGCCCCAGGCTGAAAGCCTGAAGCATGGAGTCCCTCACTGCCAGGGCGCAACTCATGAGCCGGTTCCTGCAGAGGACGGCAGGCAAGGAGAGGGAGAGGCAAGAGGGTCGAAGAGGCAGGCAGGCAGGCAAGGACAGGGAGAGGCATGAGGGTCGAAGAGGCAGGCAGGGAGAGGGAGAGGCACGAGGGTCGAGGGCAGGCAGGCAGGCAGGCGGGCGTTGCCTGGGTTGTAAGACGCGTGCACAGAATCATGCGGAGCATCGGCCCAAAACCACTGGGGGTGCAGGCAGGGGCGAGGAGGCGGGGGTTGCATGGGCGCCGGGCAGGGTTTTGGTGGGTGGTGTGAGATGCAGGCAGGAGCATGCACCACATTCTTGCAGGCGGGGCAGGCAGGGCAAGCCGGATTTGCACGGTTCAACAACGGGCCTCATGTGCGTGACGGAACCTTGGATGCCTGCCATGGCTTGCTGGACTGGGAGTGTGCCATGCACTGATGTGCCGCGCCACGGCCCCCCGCAGGCAATCCCGGTGCTTACATCTGTACCCGTCCCTTGCATTGCTAGAAGGAAAACCCGCTGGGCACGGGCATTGCTTATAGACACGCGCCTCACCTTGCCCCAAGCACGCCGTTCTCGATGCGCAGCCGGGACACCTCCTCCACCACCTGCAGCGCAACACGTGCTTTCCATTCATTCCTAGAGCACAGCACGCTCAGCACAGCACGGCACGTGCTCCCCAGGCCCCCCCCCAGGCCCCCCGCAGCCTACCCAACTCCCCCACACTCCCTGGCCTTGCTCTGTGCAGCCCCGTGCACCTGCCACTACCGACCTCTGTAATGCGTCTTTGCATGCCAATACGCCGCCGCACGCGCCACCATGCACTGCTGTGCCCCGGAAATGCTGCCGCGTCTGCCCTTGCCTCCTCTGTACTGCCCCCAAACCCTGTCACCTTGTACCGCCCCCCACCTGATGGTACTTCACCTCCGCCTCCCTCACGGCGGTGCCTCGCCTGTACTGCCCCCAATTGGGTTGCACCCCCCACCCCACTTCCTTGTACCGCCCCCACCGCACCTGATGGTACTTCACCTCCGCCTCCCTCACGGCGGCGCGCTGCCGCTCCCGGAACCGCTGCTGCGCCTCCCGGTTCTTGCGCCGCGCCTCCGCCAGCCTGTCATCGCCCTCCTCCCCTCCGCCCATCTGCACAGGGGTGGGGGTGAAGGTTGGGGTTCATTCAATGGGGTTCGAGTGTTTGGTTCCCAGATTCGGGCGCCGCGCCTCCGCCAGCCCGTCATCGCCCTCCTCCCAGCTCCACACATATCTGCAGAGAGACGCAGGCCAGAGCCAACTTGCAGTTTTGCTAGCGGATCGAATCTGTATATGTGTTGCTGTGTACGCAGCAGTTGGCACTGGCGTTGCACCTCTCCCCTCCCTTCCCATCCCACCACCTGGCCCGGGTGCTGGGTGCTGGTGGCGGCAGCTGGGGGGTGCCATTGTTGTGAGGGCATGCCGGGGTGTGAGGGGGTGTGTGGGGCACCAGCGGGCAGGAGAGGCGGCTGCCTGCCCCACGCCTGCCTGCCCTGCCTGCCACCAGCCAGCACACGCCCGCCCGCCCCAGCTTGCCCAGTCAACCACCCGGGTCAAACAGTGGCCAGCCAGCCTGTGCCCGCAGGGAGGCACAACATGGACACACGCAGGGGCAGCACCACTTGCCCAAACACACAGGCAATCAAGCAGGCAAGCGCCACACACCTCCCCCATGTCCGCGCCATCAGAGTCCCCTCCGCCGCCAGCTGGCAGCTTCCGCGCAGCGCTCGCCTGCTGCGCCGCTGCCTGCACCTGCTGCGCCGTCGCCTGCGCCTGCTGCGCCTGCTGTGCTGCCGCCTGCACCTGCTGCGCCTGCTGTGCTGCCGGCAGGCCCAGCAGGGCCTGCAGCTCCGGGGGAAAGCCGAGCAGAGAGGAAGGCAGCAGCCCGCCCGCGCCTGCCGCCTCGCCCGTCGCCGCCGCCGCCGGCGCACCGTAGTTGGGTGCTGAGGGGAGCTCAGTAGCCACCACCACCTTCCCCCCAGCCGCCAGCTTGCGCCGCCTCGACCGCGTGCGCTCAGCAGCCGCCTCTGCCGCCCGAGCCAGCTCAGCAGCTGTCCCGTTCCCGCCCCCTGGGCCCGCGGGTGCAGGCTGCTGCTGCGGCAGCGGCGGCGGCGGCTGCGCGTGCCCAAGTGCTGCCGCGCTGGCAGCAGCTGCGGGCACGGCAGGCCATGCCGGCGCGCCGCCCGCGCCTGCCGCAGCCGTCTGCCGCAGCAGGCCTGGAGGCGCAAAGCCATGGTTGGGTTGGGACGGGGGCATGAGGGGCGCCGCCAGCCCCGGCGCGCCGCCAGCCCCGGTGCCGCCTGCCATCTGCACAAGCTCAGTCAGCTGCTGCAGGGACGCCAGCAGCTCTTGCTGCTGCATGCTGCCGCCTGCCTGCCCTGCCTGCTGCGGTTGCGACAGGTACTGCGTGAGGAGAGAGAGGGACGAGACATCCGCCGCCTGCTGCTGCTGCTGCTGGGCCTGCTGGGCCTGCTGCGCCTGCTGCTGCAGCTGCTGGGCCTGCTGCGCCTGCTGCTGCAGCTGCTGGGCCTGCTGCGCCTGCTGCTGCGCCTGCTGCTGCTGGCCGGGTTGCATGGAGATGGCACCGCCAAGGCCGCCCAAGCCGCTCAGCGCAGACAGGCCGCTCAGCCCTCCAAGCATGGACAGCTCTCCCAGCCCAGCCAGGGCATTCTGGAGGCTGGTGATTCCGGCTGCCTGCTGCTGCTGCTGCTGCTGCTGGTGGTACTGCTGCTGGTGCTGCTGCTGCTGAGGAAAGTGCTGCTGCTGGTGCTGCTGCTGCTGTGCCTGCAAGCCTGGCATGGCGCCGGCACCGGGCCCCATTCCCTGGAGCATCCCAGGCATGCCCAGCAGGCCCAGAGCTTGAGCCAGATTCAGCATGTCGCTGCCGCCTGCTGGGCCCCCGCCTGCTGCGCCCATCATGGCAGTGGGTAGCGCCTGCGCCGCCGGCGCGCCCGGCGCGCCGCCGCCTCCCTGCATCACCCCCTGCAGCTGCAGCTGCAGCAGCATCTCCAGCTGCTGCTGCTGCTGCTGCTGATGTTGATGGTGTTGCTGTTGTTGTTGTGTCGGCTGCTGCAGGCCAAAGCCGCCTGCCACGCCCTGCTGCAACCCGCCGGGTGGCAGAGGTCCCAGGCCGGCGGCGGCAGCAGCCGCCACCAAGCTGCCGCTGCCCGCCTGTCCCAGCTGCCCACCCAGCGCGCCCTGCAGCACGCGATCGTCGTTGCATGGTCAATGGGCAGCGCAAGGCTGCCTGGAGGCTGGCCCCAAAAGGCAGCGACCCGACCGATGAGGAGCCCGTGACCGGCTTACCTGCTGCAGAAGCTCCTCCAGTCCCTGCAGGCTCCCCAAACCGCCTGGAGCCTGCAGCTGCTGCATAGTCGTGAGTTTGGCTACCGCCCACGCCTGTTTCGGTTTGGGGCTTTCCCCCGAGAGGTGCAGCGTGCGCTGCGGTGGCCGCCGGCTATCACTGGATCTGAGTGCGCGTCACACCTTGCATCCACAACGACGTCATGCCCCCTTGTCATGACCTGCATGAGCGACCCATTTTACGCCACCCTTACACCCGGCCATCCTCAGTGCCGTGCCACCTTATTTGAGGGGTGGATGAAATCCCGTGTCATCAACAACACGGGCATGCCCGACGGGGACGCTGCCAACGGGACGGGGAGCCTTAGGTGGGGTGCCCGCCAACCACCGCGGCTGCCCGCCGCCGCCGCCAACCAGCGCGCACATACATGGCTGTGTCTAGCTGGGCTGGTCGCCTACTTATTGTTCCGGTAAATTTTACAGCCTGCATGTATGCGAGGAAGTCTTCAGAACGCCTTGACAACATCGCAGCAACATCCTTCTCTCACTCCCCCTGAATCGTCACCACCAGGCGCCGCCGCCCGCCGCGCTCCCTGTGTTCACACAGCCAGATGCCCTGCAGCCCAGAGGGGGCGTGAGAAGAAGCCGCCAGCACGTGTGGACAGGTGAGGGAAGGAGGAAGGGCCGGTGGGCTGCCCGCCACGCCCACGCCCACCCAGGGCAGGCCGGAACACAGGCTCTGGAGCGCGGCGGCGGCGCCTGCTGCCCCGGGGCCGCGGGCCCGCGTCCCACCCGTCTGCTAGGGTGGCCGCCCTGCCGCTGCCCCTGCACACGTGCCTGCCACGTGCCCATGTTGAGGCGCCCATCGGTGATGGGGATGCTCAGGCTTGAGCCCAGCATGCTCGCCTTGCAGTGCGCTGCACAAGCGGATGGGGAAGTGCACACCGGGCACAGGCAAGAAAAAGTGGTGGGAGCGGGGACTTAGAGGGGAGGCAGCGCTGTCACCCCAAGTACCATGCAACCGCCTCGCGGCGCGCGGAACACGGCATCAAATGGCAAAGCACAAGCACGGTGACGTGGCGGCAACACGTGCCAACACACGGGCGGCCGCGTGGGGGCCAGGCGCGGCGGCCAAGCTGCGGCGGTCTGCTGGCCCAGCACTGCGCCGGTTCTCCTTGCCCTGCCCCCTCGTTATTTCCAGCTGGGCACCACAGCTGCGCCCACATGTCCACCCAACTTGATTGCTGTGTGACAGCAGATCGGTCAGCAGATCTAGAGCGGTCACTGGGGCGTGCCACAGCGCTGCATCACAGCAGCCCCTCACGCTGCCTCTCACTACAGTGACTGGTAGCTGGTAGCCAGGCAGGCACCAGCAGCTAGTGGCTCACCTGGCATGTCGTCCGGACCTGCTTGGAGGGCCGGAGGCGGGGGGGGAGGGGGCAGCAGGGGTTTGGGTGGAGTTGTTGGTTGGGTCGCAGAAGAAGTGACGCACGCAAACCCGCCCTGGCTGACCCGACCGCGCCTATGCACGCCAGCATGTCAGCCTGGTCCATCCCATGCCTACCACCCCCCACCAGCCCGGCTGCTATCAGGAGCATCGGCTTGGGGTCGGCGCTGCGGCCAAGCCAGGCCGCCGCCCATTCTGGCAGAGGGCTCACCCTCATCTGTGTGCACCCACGGCGCGCCCCGCCCCTCGGGCACCACCTGCGCTGGTGGGCACGGGTGAGAAGGGTGGGTGGAGGGGAGGGCGAGGGGTGAGAAGGGTGCGCGGTGGGCGGCTGGGGAGGGCAGCAAATCTGGGTGAGCTGCGCATGGGAAAGCCGCCCGGTTGCTCTGGTTCAAGGACGTCGCAACGTCCACCCGCACGTCCCTCTCCCCCTTCACCACCCGCTCCTCCCTGGTGTCACATCCCAAGAAACCTAAAGACGTTCCTCAACAATGCCACCTTATTTAGGAACGCTCCTCAACAATGTCACCTTGTCTAGGAACGTCTCCATGTCCACCCGCACATCCGGGTCGGCATTCTCGTTGATGGTCAGCGAGGCAGAGGTGTGCTGGACTGCAGGCGGTGGGCAGGGCTGCGGGTTTGCGGCGAGGCATACTGGGCTGGGAGGCGGGGGTGTGCTGGGCGCAGGAGGTGGGCGGGATTGTGTGTGTGTGGCGTTACTGCTGCAGTGAGCGCGTATGCAATGGTCAGGGGGAAGCGGGGTGCAAGGCTGCGGCAGAGGGAGGGGGAAAGGCGGCAGCAGGAAGGCTGGGGTGCAGGTGCTGCAAGGCAGGGTAGAGAGAGTCTCAGCGGCGACGCTGCAGAAGCAGCGGCTGCTCCATTAGCAGCCTGCCCCTCCGCTCCCTCCCAACCCACTCACTAAACACATGCGCCAGCCCGACCCGCACCTCCCGCAGGCTGCCCGCCACCTCCTGCACGGCATGCGCCAGCAGAGGCAGCAGCAGCAGCAACAAGGGTGGCAATAGGAACTCCATCAGCATCAGCAGCAGCAGCAGTGTGCCGTACTGCAACAAATGCAGCAGCAGCAGCAGCAGCAGTAGGGTGTCGCAACAGCAACAACTGCAGCGGCAGCAGGGTGGCGACAGCAGCAGCGGCAGTAGCAGCAGCGGCGGCGGCGGCTGCAGGTTTCGTGCATTCGTGGGCCCAACCTTTGTGGCTCAAGGAGCGGCGCGTGCCGCCCGGCACTGCTGCTGGCGCTACTGCTGCCGCTGCTGCTGCGACTGCTGCCCATCCTGGTGCTGCTGCTGCTGCCACCTCAACCTGCTCCTACTTCTGGGGATGAGCGGCGCTGCCTACCAAGCAAGCCCCACTTCTGAGCTGCGCCGGGCACTACCCTCACTGATGAGGTGGCACCCAGTTCAAGCAACTTGCCAATTTGAATGGCAGGGTCGTTGTGCAAGCAGCTGGCGTCATCATACATCACGTCGCCAACACGGAAAGCTTAACAAGGGGGCTTGGCTCACCCGGGAGATGATGTCGGTGATGAGGTGGCACCCGCGCTTGAAGGGGGGCAGGATCAGCTGCGGCCGTGGGAGGGGAGCGCGCACAGCGGGGCGTGGGCGCGTGGGCAACCGGCGCGGGTGTTGAGGTTTGATGGCAGCAGTGTAGCATTGAGCCAGATTCCAACGAAATGGTGATGAAAAAAATCAATGTGATGATCAACAGGTGCGTGTGCACCCAGCAGCAGGGCAGCGCCCCAGCTAACCTGGGCCGTGCCTGGTACGTCCTGGCAGGGGGGCAGCTTCCAACTGCGCGCACAGTGCACCCACCCACCTCATGCTGCTTCCACACCATCTTCTGGATGCCGCTGCTGGGAGGCGCTGCTAGCGTGCGGGATCCTGTTGCAGGCGGCAGCGGTGGCGGGAGGAGCAGCAGCACGGCAGCGACAGCGAGAGCGGCGGTGGCGGTGCCGGCGCAAGCGGTGGCGCCTGCCCTTGCGGCCGGCAGGTTGGTGCCTTGACGCGTGAACTCCTCCAAAAGCGAGGCTCTCCAGCGAAGCTCAGCGGCGGAGCGACTGGGGTTTCGGGCCGTCCGCCTGCAGTGTGTTTCAAAGCTGATCGAGTGTCAAAGAAAATAGAGCCGCGTAGCGAGCGTGATCTCACGGGCAGCCCACCGGCACAGCAGGTCACAGCACGGGCAGCGGCAGCAGCTGACAGCAGGGCACAGGAAGCACCTCGGGATTGGGCCCAGGGACGAACTTACAGGGGCAAAATTCACATACAATTGGAAGATATGGTGGGACGAAGGGGGTGAGGGTGAGGCAATGCCTGCGCATTTCATGGCCAGCACCGTGTTGGTTGGCCGTTGGCGGTGCTAGCATTCGAGGTGATGAACAGAAAAGGTGTGGGCGGTGACGCGTGTGAGTTGCTGACGGTGATGGGTGGGATTGCTGGGCAAGGGAGTACACTTCAGCAATGAACGGAAAGAGGTGGCACTCATAGCGGAGATGTGCTCATGCGCACGTGGGGCACTCTGACGGGAAGCGGGAGCATGTGGGGGATCGCGGACATATGTAGTGAAGCAGAAGAAGCCCCACAAGTGACAGAAACAGCCGCCATGACGCATCATGGGAGTGCGCTCAGCCGTGCAAGGTGCACTGTTGGGTGGAAGCGGGAGCCAGTGCAGACGGCGGCATCGCCCAGCACCAGGCAGGTCTGGCACGCCTTGCGTGGAGGCCCTTCATGCGCACATCGTGTAGGTCCGCTCGAACCGGGATCCAGTGGGGTTGAACTCCTCGTCGCCCTTCCCCGGGCAGGGGCGGTACGTCTTTGTGACCAGCTTCGCCAGCTGGTTGCCGGTGGTTTCGTCCCAGCTGCTGGTCTGGTCCTCCTCAAAGTACTCCAGGACGAGCTTGAGGTCAGCTCCGCGCATGACCCACCCTGCGGGCGGGCGGGGTTAGGAGGTGGGGCAAGGCTTGAGACACGAACCCAGGTCCTTCGAAGGAAATTCCCATGTTTGGGCCGCAGCCGTCCATGGCCCACCATGCTGGCAGTGCGAGGCAGACGGCAGTGCAGAGATTTGGGTGGAGGGGGTAGGGATGGCGGGACGCAGGAGGGAGCAAGCGCCCCGTGGGTTGCCCTTGGGGCAGTAGAAGGGAGCGCAGCGGACACAAAAGGGACGGTTACGCCAGCGCAAGCGAATAACGAACTCAGGATGGATGAAGGTGACACCCACACGAAAAATCCAAAGTCAAGGCACAACAATAGAGGGTTCATGCTGGAGTGAAGGGAGAGGCACACAATGGTAGCCGCAAGGAAAGGGAGCCCCAACTGCCGGCTCCCGCCCCGCCCGCCTATTGCGTCAGGCAACTAGCCCCGCCAGCCCGTCCCACCAGCCCAACCACGCCACATCTACTAGTCAGTCAACAATGAATTCCTTGGCTTACGGTCGGTGCTAAAGATGCCAGTTTTTCCATTGAACCCAATAACGACAGTGGCCCCAGATCCTGAACAAGCCGAGAGTGGGTAGTTGCCAGGCAGCACGTCGGATTGGCTTCCCCAGGAGCCCGGAAATAACTCGTAAGCGAACTCGTGTGTCTGGCCTCTGCATGGAAGAAACATAATATACACAAGTAAAAACTGTTTGCCCCTCATGCAAGAGGGGAACCTCAGGGCGTGGCAGCGAGGAGGGCAGTGGGAGTGTAGCAAAGTGGGTGACGTACATACCACCCCACCCAGTTGGCTCAACACGGCGCGGTGCCCTCAAGGCAGGTTGCTGCCTTGCCACCCCATCCCAAAGCCGGCAGCCACAAAACTTACATCTCAAAGCAGGTTAAAGAGCCGCAATTGTTGAGGGAGCGGGCGCCGTTGGTGGCAGCAAACGAGCCACACTTGATCTGCACATCAATCGGCGCGTCGGTCCCTGCGCCCGTGCTGAAAGCGGTGCCCACAGTGAGCGTCCACTTCCACCACCGCTGCGGCTCGCACATTGGAAAAAATGAACGTGTTAATGCTTGTGGCGGTCGCGGCGTAGGTTGAAGGCAACATGTTAGAAGGAAATGGAGGCAGGGGCACTGCCCTATCACCTGAGACTCGCACAGCTGGAACGAGCGCTCTTGCCCATCGGTCGTGAACTCCACATTGTTGAATATGGAGGATGAGCAATCGCCGAATGTTTTGGTCACAATCGTGTCCTGCGTGTAATGCAAGTGGTGGGCGGGTGGATGGTTGTGCTCCCACCTTCTCCCGCCATCCTGACGTATCAACAGGTGTGCGCTCGTCGGCCAACCCTCCAAGCCGTTTGCTTCCCTCCTCGCCCCATTCCCAGCCACCCATTGTCAAAGGCATGTTGGGTTGTCGGGGAAGCATTGTTCCACTCTTTGCTCCCCAATTGAACCCTCTCTCCACCTGCCAAACATACCGACGGCCCGGAGGTGTATGCTAGCTCCAACGCCAGCCCAGACAGCTTCCAGTCAGATGCCACTCCATTGCCGGCAAATCGCACGGCCACGGTGGGGCGGGAGCCGGCGGCGGTGCAAATATCGGGGTTGTTGGCGGAGGTTAAGGCGGTGCCGTCGTCGGCGGTACCTTCGTGATACTGCCATGAGAACATGTCGCGGTCGCCCCTACATGGAAGCAAGCCAGGTGATGGGGGGGACTTGCGTTGAGGTGTGCTCAGTCCTCTCCACCTCATGTCGGGGTCTTGTTGAGCTGGGGGTGTAGAGGCGGCATATGCTTGATTTTGTTTTTTTGGTTGCCCCCCACCCGCCTTGCTGCGCGCTGCCTGGGGAACCCCCCACCCCCCACCCTTCCCCCGCTTCTTACTGCTCAAAACAGTTGACGTCATCAAAGTCTGCGGCCAAGAACTCGCCCAGCGTAAACTCGCAGTCGGCCTCCAGGAAGCCGTTTGTGAGCTGGCGCCCTCCGCATGCCCATGACAGGTAGATGTCCGAGTCTGTGCCCGCAAAGGCGTCGGTGGAGGTGCCCAGGGTGGCCTTCCACCCCCACCACCCAGGCGGCTTCTTGGCAAAGCACCGCTCATTGCCCAGATCCACCGGCTACATCGGGTAAAGTGGGGTGAGGTGGGAGTTGTGGAATGGTGGGGTTGTGGTTATGCGGCCGCCGCCCCAACTGAAAGCCCGCCCGCCCTCCACCCTCCGCCCCAAGCTTAAGGCCTCACCACCGGCGGGTAGTGGCCATGGTCGAGCAGAGACATGAGGGGGTATTGGTTCCAGTCGGGGTTGCGGGTGTAGGCATAGATGTTTGGGCGCCCGTAGCCATTGGTGAGTGCCGTTGCCTGGTGGTTGTTGCACACCCTGCGCTTGCGAGTGCAGGGGGAGACGGGCATGCATGGGTGGTTGCGCCTCGTGGCCGGCATGGACGCCCTAAGACGTTAGAGCGCTCACTCATGCCCGAGGAAATGCAACTCACTCACATTCTCTCGAACTACTGCTACCACTGGCCCCCACCCAATGCCCGCCCCGTCCCGGTCCACAAGGGCCTACTATGCCGGGTGACTGTAATACACACTTCCGTCTGGCTTCGACACTAGCCAGACCAATGCTCACCGACCATTTGTTTTGCTCACCGACCCAATTGTCGGACACCAATGCATTTCATCGCTTGTGTGGTGTGGTGCACAACACCTTTGTTTTGACATGGGGCACTCGGTCAACCTCCGGGCAGCACAGCTGCCGCGTCTTGTCCAGCGCCGCGCCCGTCTAGCTACTCAACAACCCCACCATCAGCTATGCTCTCTCGTATGTTGTTGCCTCGTGTTTGGTGCAAACGCCTCTACTTTGACCACGGTCTAGTGCGCGCACTTAGTTGACAACTCTGCCGCGCCACCCTTCTCACCACCTTGCCACCCTGCAAGTGCTACCCCAACCAGCACTAAAGAAGAAGAAAAATACGCCCTTGGGCGTGGGTTGAGGAAACCAGCAGAGGTGTGGACCCCCGTGGCGGGGGCCCCCTCCACTGGCTACCAGCCAACCAGCACTGCAGCACTCACATGTTGTCATCCCGCGTGGTGCACAGCACCTCATCTTTCACCAGGGTCCGGGTGCCTCCGTTGACGGCATAATAGTCTCGGAACAGGATGTTGGGGCCCCAGTGCTCGTAGTGCTCTGCGCCCACAGAGCGGAAGGCGGCGGTATCCAGTCCGGGAATGAGGCGCTGCATGGGTTTGCAAGGAAGGTGAATTATACCGTATCCCTTTCGTCGAGGCAGGCGTGCGTGATTGAGACGGGTACGAGGCACTGCGACGGCAAAGAGGGGCATAATTGGTCTCCGCTTTACTATATAAAAAAAGCGTTGGGCCAGGATGAGGCGCCGAGGGCTTCACAAAAGCGGGCAAGTTCTTACACAGCAGGAGACAGCAAGGAGGGGAGCATTGTACTCTGACATTTGCACATGAAGCACCTCGGTCCTTGAGAGGGGGACCAACACAGCTGCCGTGCACAGCCCAGCTTTCCTGGGTTTGTATCTCCAACAGGGAATCTTTGCATTGCTGGTGCAACACCAGGGGACTCCTGCCAACTACCGCTCAGCGACTGTTGCCCACTGCTTGCCTTGGCCGTGGTCAACCAAAACTGACTCACTGCCGCTGCAGGGTGTGCCATTCACCTCTGCCTACTACCGTTGATCGAGCCGAGGCAAGTATGGCAACCACACGAGAACGGCTGAGTCGACTGGCTGTCGAGCTCACCTTGGCCCACTCGGGAAGGTCTTTTAGAATCGAGTCGATGGCTGTGGACACCTTGTCAGCCAGCCAGTTGGGATCAAACAGCTCCAAGTCGCTGGGCGGCGTGTGAGGCACGGGGTCGGAGTTGGTGACCATGCGGAAGCGCTCGGCGATGGCGCTCTCGAGCAGGTTCGCATAGGCGCTGCCGCCGACGCGGGGCTGCGCAGATTGCGGGGCAGGGTGCAACAGGTGAAGATGGGCATGCAGATCGGCGATCGTGCAAGATAGGCGCGATACAGATGGGGGGCGGGGCAAGGGTGAGTGACTCAGCCTACCAACCTTGTGGCAAGCGGTGAGCACGGCAACAAGCGTGGAAGGCAGGGGCAACGGTGGCAGCTGCTCAATGCATCGATATATTCCTCGCCACAAGCATCAGCACACCTGTCCCCAAGTGTACAGCTTGACTTGTGCCCTGCAGTGCAGCGCGTCCGAGCGGGCAGTAGTGTTGCATCAGTGGACTTGCAGTTGTGGTTGCCACTTGCCGGGGTCAAAGTGTTGTGTGAATGGAGGAACGTCGGATGCATCGGAGGCAGATGTGACTCCAGGCATGGTACGCAAAGGCAGCAGCCAGGTGGCAGCGCAGCGGTTGAGCAGCGCCCCTCCGAAGCTGAAGCAAGTGCCCAACAATGTTTGAAAGCCTGCGCGCTTGCCTGGGGTTGGTGATGCCCAGCTCGTTGGCTTTATCCACCGCAACATCCACAGCCGCAAGCTGGGCCATGGAGCCACCCCGGGAGTGGCCTGCACTTGCACAACAGCGACGGAAGAAGCACAGGGGTCAGGAGAGGCATCGAGGGGGCTTCTACCGGCAGCAACAGGCCACGGCAAAGCGTGATTTTCCACCAGGCACACACCGCAGCCACAACGCAACGCATGACAGCACAGCATTGTGCTCATCCACCGTTCAGCCACCGTTCAGCCACTGCTTGATCCCGGCATTTCCATGCAAGTGCCCACTGACCAACGACGTAGACATTGATGCCGTTGACACGCGGCTTGCGGGCGAGGGCGGCCTTCAGGGCGGCGATGAACGGGGTGCGCAACTGGTTGTAGTACGAGCTAGAGAAGCCTGCAGTGCATGAAACGCCGGGCTGAAGCTTGCTCAGCTCGGATCAGATCAGGTCGGATCAAGCCAGATCAGACGTTGCTCAGTGCAGCGAAGGCCTCTGGGCCCAGGGTCACTATGCTTGGCTGGCAGGTTAGACGCGCGTGGCAAAAACACATCGGTGCCGAGCGAGTCACTTAGGTGCACCACCCGCATCCCTCAGTGCATACACAAAGGCATGCCGGTCGGCAGGGCACAACACGGGCATGCAGGCAGGCGGCACCGGCATGGGATGCATGCCGGGGCGGTGGGAGGTGGACTGCCACCCTGCCTCGGCATACGATCGCTGCCTCAGCCACACACCCTCTGCACATCTGCTCCGGTTAGCATGTGGCCCAAGGCACCCAGCGTCCCAACTTCATTTACACACAGGCAGCCCACACCTTAAAAAACCCAACGGATAATGCATCCCAAAACAATGCAGGTAGATCACAGTACGCGTTGCTCGCTCACCCTCATGCAGCCTGTAAGTGCCTCCGCCAATGGTCCAAATCTTAGCCAGGCCCTTGAAATTGTTCATCCAGCCTGCGCAGCAGGTTGGAGAAGTAGGCCCAGGGTACAAAAGGATCTAACTACACCCCGACATCTACTTAGGAAGAGGTGGGTAAGGTGCCAGGCATGCGCAGCGGGATGATGGTTGCCAACCAGCGTGATATGCACGGCAGGCTGCGGTAACACAAGGGAAGCGGTTGTGGGCAAGCAAGGGGAGCGCCTCCTGCCACGAACCGACAGCATCATGTCTCTTGCTGACACTGCCAGCGCCGGACAGCACCTCCATCCCCAAGCAGGTGCTGAAGGCTGGCAAGCTCACAGCCGCTCCTCCTGGCTGGCTGCAGGAGCTGGCGCTGCCGGCCCCTGCTCAGTCAGTTCACCCGCTTTGTTGCCGTTGGCGCTGCTGGGCGACGGCGACAACAGTGGCACAGTGCAGTGAAGGCAAGACTCACCTGCATCATTGCCGTAGGTGCTCCTGAAAGTGGCCACAATCGCGTTCAGCTGTGAGTCTTCGTGGATCTGCAGCCAGCCAGGGGCCAGCAGGGGCCAGACCAGACAGGGCCACAGGAGGGCAAGGACATGATCCAGGATCCAAGACCAGGCTGGCGTTGCCCGCTGGGTGGTATGGGCGGCACCAAAGGATTCGTTGTGGTGACCCGTGGACGGAAGCCGTCATGGGGCAGGGTGTTGATTGCAAGCTCTGCACCGTGCAGCTATGACCATCTCTCCCTTCAAATAACACGATACAGCCTGCAATCCTGTTCCATGCATGGGCTCGCTTTGGATGCATCCACACCAAGCAGCGGAGCACGTGCCGCGAGCCAGCAGCTCTGGTCAACCAATGAGTCATAACGCGGCACGTGCCCCTGGCTCAGGCTCACCGTGTATGCGTCGGCTGCATCGTCGTAGTTTGTGTCGCCGGCCAGCGAGGCCAGCAGCTCTGTGTCACCAAAATTGCACGAGTCGCAGGTCCAGGTGGCAACACGGGGGAACTTGCAGCGCAGGGCGGCCACGTACAGGGCCAGACGGTCTGTGCGTTGTTGGGGTGGGAAGGTGGCAGGAGAGGCATCGTGACACACAGGCAGGCAGGCTCTGTTCGCTTGGGCGATGCTGCCTAGGTATGGGGGTGTGGGGCACTGGCAGCAGCTGGGCGCAATCGCAGCTGGCAGTCAGCCGGGATTCCTGGGCAGCCGACGTCGGTCGGCTGGCTGCAAAGAGCAGTGGGCGGCGGCCAGCTGCTTACTTGCGGTGGTACGAGTTGTGGCGCTCCACTGCACCGTGCCCATAGGGGGAGGCGGCGGCGGCGAGGGGGGCGAGGGGGGCGGGGAGACGGAGGGTCTGCAGCAGCGGCAGCCAGCACGCAAAGGGGCGGTGCTCTGCGAAGCGCACAACCGCAAGTGCAGGAACCAGTAACAGCTTGCCATGGCAGCCCATCTGCCGCACCAGCTGACGAGCGCCGTCCAGCAGTTGATGGGCGGGCGAGGATGCGAGCTAGCGGCGGCAGCCAGCACATGCACCTCGTGCCCAGGATAGCGAGCGGGCAGGCGCTGGCAGCCAGCAGCAGGCTCGCCCGTCGGTGGCGCCACCAGCATTGTGAGGCAGGCTGCACCACCAGCACACCCACTCACACTTGAGGCCAGAAGGAGCCTGCCGGGATGGTTTGCTTGGCAAGGCCCGGGCCCTCCCACAGCATGCGCAGCGCGCCCTCGCCGCCTCTGTTGAAGAAGTCCACTCGGAAGGGGACCCACCCCACGGCCAGCTGCTTCACTGCGCTCCATTTTTCAAGGTACGCATGGGCCCCGCCGTTGTCTATCACGATTTCGTTGGTGCCAGTGAAGACCTGCCGGAAGGTAGTGGGGCATGTGTTGTGTATGAGAGGGCGGGACACAATGACGTAGTGCTCGCCCACGCTGATCCAGCGCACCTGCCCTGTTCGGGCAGGGCTGTGAAACAAGCGGCTGGTGGAAGGAGGGGGCCTAGCATTATGTCGGGGGCAGGCTCTGCATGCAGTGCTTGCCAGGGCACACACGGTGCACGCCTGACCTGACCGTCAAGGTGCCCACACGCCTGAACCACCAGCCCTATCAGGCGCGCATCCCACCACGTCCCCCGCCTGCCTGCCCGGGACACAAATTGCAGAGTGCGTGACTTTCTATCCGTCTCCCTCCCACTTCATCCTCAACCCACCAGGCGGCTTCCGTCATTGCTGCCCAGCGCTAGTGCCCACGAGCCAGCCGTCGGAATGTACAAGAAGCCAGTGTACTGCAAAGGAGGTGGGGTGAGGTATGTTGGTCAGCCACGTTGCGTACCGGGTTGGTGGGTGGTCAACTCAGGCAACGGGGTGGTCAGGGGATCCTTCCTTCCCTCTTGCCTGTGCAAATAGCCAGCGCACTGCAGGGGAGCGGGGGTGGGGCAAGGCATGGTGTAATGCCATCCAACTGGCATGGTGTGTCGCACTCCACGCACCTGGGATGCCCAGTTGGTTCCCTCGGCATCCGTAGCTTGGTCAAAGCAGGCGGAGGCGTAGGCGCAGTCGATGTTGCCCACATAAGTTTCAAACGAAGGGTCCAGGGCGTCGTAGCTTGCCGGGAAATCGTTGGAGGTCCAGCCGCTGTAGGCACGCAGGCGCACGCCGCTGCGGGGAGGAAGGGGAGGGCGCAGGGTGGCGAGGGTGCAGGGTGCCAGGCGCCAGGGCTCACCATTGGCTGCCGAGGAGGGATAGGCCCCTAGCAAGACGGCCCAGTTTGCATGCTTGGAATACGCAGGCCGTGCTGTGGTAGTGGCGTTTGCCCAACAGACTTGGCTGCCCTGCCGCCTTCCTTCCTTCCTTCCTGTTACACCGTGTACGTCTCAACAGAGATGACCTCATGAAGTTGGCCTCATTTCCCCGCAGCGGTCAGGACACAGGAGGTCTGTGAGGCACTCACCGTGTAGGGGGCGGCCTGCGGATCCATCATGCACAGCAGCAGGCAGAAGGGTGACAGGGGTGTCAGCCGACTTGCACAAACCAAACCAAACAGTGCTGTGTCTGGCTGGTGCACCTCACGACACTGCCCGTGGCGCATTTTCTTGCCTCCCTCGCATCTGACACCGACTCGCTGGCCCCGCCCCGGGCAGCATCGGCGCAAAGCACATCAACTGGCCACAGCATGAGCGCCAAGGCGAGGACAGCAGACGAGCGGGCTCAGACACCCCTATTGCGCACACGGTGTGCCTAACTGCCAGGCCAGCGAGGCAGCAGCCAGTATCCGGTGGCTGCTCTGCCTGCCAGGGCTCACCGGGTCTGGAAGAGGCTGCCGGCTGGGATGACTGCCTTGGCGACACCGGGGCCCTGCCACAGCAGGTTCACAGCACCATTGCCTTCGTGATTGAAAAAGTCCACCCTGCAGGCGTGGCACATAGCAAAAGGTGGGCCTCATTAAGTAGGGAGCTGTGTGTGTAGCAATGCAGGGACACTGTGTGGCAGGCAGGCAGGCGGGCAGAGGCAGGGACGGCAAGGCCAGTGCTTCCACTAGCAGGCGTGGCTGTTCGGGAAGGCGCATAGGCAGGCAGGCTGGCTGGCTGGCTGGGTGAGCAGGCAAAGCGGGAAGAAGGCGGGGCAAATGCTCTCACTGGTAACCGTGGCGACCAGCTTCCAGTTGGATGGCAGAGCCGCATTTCTCGGTCAGGGAGTGAAGCCCTCCATGGTCCACAGCAAGCATGTTTGTGTCTGTCAGGGTCAGGCGGCTGCCGTCGTCACTGCAGAGGCAGGTGGGCAGGGGCCGCACAGGGGCCGGGAACGTGGTGGAGGGACAGGGGTGGAGGGACATGGGTGGAGGGACATGGGGGGAGGGATCCATCAAGAACCGGGCGGTGCTGGGGAGGCGCCTGGCTGTGGGCGGTGTTCATTGCACCGATGAGCTGTGGTCCAGCAGCTCCTTGGATTGGGTGGCCATCCTTTGGGCTAGGGGAGAGCCAGCAGGCAATGCCACCGATGGCAGCCGGGCAGGAGGGGCTGAGCCTGCACACCTCGACAAGCAGAAGGTCCAGTCGCCAGCAGTTGGCACCTCAATGTATCCGGTGAACTGCGCAGTGCAGAAAGCGTGAGCAAAAGTCTGGCAAGGTCAGCCAGGCACTGCTGGCATGAGCCGAGGCTTGGGCGGCAGGCAGGTGGGGTGGGTGCAGACAATGTTGTGCCATCAGAGCCTTGGCAAGGCGCCACGGCTCTGATTTCACGGCACAGCATTGTCTGTATGCAGCCTCTCTGTGCATTTGGAACTGGTTGGTTTGCAGGCTGACGGCCTGGATGGCTGGCTGAATGCCCTGTTGGCTGGCTGGACGACTGGCTGGCTGGTAGCTACCCACATGCGCACAGGACACCGGCATAAGCCTGACCATATGTTTGCCTCCTACACGGAGCCCTGGGCATGCCACCCCCAGCACTCGCCTGGGCGGCCCAGTACTGGCCGGCTGCGGCGTTGGCGGTGCCAAAGCAGGTGGTCATGCTGTCGCAGCTCAGAGTGGTGAGGTAGCGCTGGAATGAGAAGGTGAGGTTGCCGTAGGTCGAGGGGAGGCTGGTTGATTGGTAGCCGCTGTACGCTCGCATGCGCACGCCCCTGCAACATAGGTGTGGTTTGCAACCATGGATGGTGGAGAAGCATGGCTCTTGAAGGCCATAACGTTAAAAGGAAAGCTTGTTGCTCAACATGTGCACATGCCTGCACTGGAGCAGGGTGGTGAGCATTGGCGATCGGGCCAGGGCAGACCGAGGGGTGGTGCCAGCACAGACGGCAAGGCATCCGCGTGGAATGTGATCAGGCAGGCGCCTGGTGCATTAGGGCCCCGACAGGCCATCCAGCATGCGTGCGCCAGAGCCGGCAGAGGGAGGGCACGGCAGCGATACAGGTGGGCAGCCACCGCCAAGGGGCATGTTTGTCACGCTGCAAAATTGTCCCTCACTGCATTTGAGCATGATTTCCTACTTGCTGCACAACAAACCAGAAGATCTGACGGTTGACAGGGCAGGCACCGGCAAGGTAGGATGACTCACCCGGAGGGAGGTGGAGGCGGGCGGGGGGGCGGGGGCGAAGGCGGCAGAGGAGGTGGCAAGGGGGGCGGGGGAGGCGGGGAGGCGGGTCTGCAGGCAGCCAAGAGAGGGTGGCGCACGGCAGGCACGTGGCTACCTTAGAGCTCTATGCTGTGCTGTGCTCTGCTGTGCTGCGCTGCGCTGTGCTGTGCTGTGCTGTGCTGTGCTGTGCAGCCCCAACGGCAGAGCTGTGGGCGCCAGAGCACAGAGCATGTTCACTTGGCAGGGTGAGGGCGTGCCCGAGAGGCACAGCAACTCAGCGCACACAGCGGGGCGCCATGCTCTCACCCACAACATTTGAAATGGTTGGCAAAGCGTGGCGAGAGGACACTTCACCTGGGACCCGCCCCTGCCACCTTTGGCGCGCCATGGCGGCCCCCGCACCCCCTTGAGCCCCCCAGTCCAGCCAACCAGCACTGCTCACTCACATTGTCTGGTACATCTGTGAGGCTGGGAACACTTGTTTGCTGACGCTGGCAGTGCTCCAGCTCAGCTTCACCATGCCTGGCCCGCCGTGGTTGAAGTAGTCCAGGCGGAAGGCCGCAAAGCCGGGCTGTTGGCTGGAGCTAGCGGTGCACACCTCGATTGGGCCGTGCAGCCCGCCGTTTTGGATGACAGGGCTGTTGCTGGTATCTGTGAGCACCAGGCGCGAGCCGTCGTCACTGCAGGCAGGGGGCAGGGGCGGTTCATGTTGTTGGTTCCAGTGATCGCCAGGCAGTGGGGCACAAGGTGGAGGGAGGGAGGGAGAGAGGGAGGGGGGATGCAGGGCTTGTGGGGAGGGTTGGCGGGGTGTGGTGCTGGGGGGCACGGGCACCCCGGGCGCGTGCAGCTCGTTCCTGTCAGCCGGCTGCGGCGCACGCTGCACACGCTGTGGTCATGCAGATGTGCGGGCCCAACAATACAATGCATGCTGCGTGTGCTTCGAGGGCGTACCTTTCTACGCAGAGCGAGACGGAGGCGGAGGCAAGGTAGCGGAAGTAGCCAGTGAACTGCAAGGGTGGGGTTGGGGCAGAGCACGTGTGTGCCTCGGCCAATGCATAACGGAAAGCCACACGGCGCCTGAAACAGCTACTCTATTACCCAGTCAAGAGGTGGCCAGGCGCCGCCTGAACAAGCCCACTGGCAGCCATGGGCAGCAAGGGCCGCGCTGCCTCGGCAAAACCTCGTGTAAATGGCATACAGGGCCGTGATGTTCCAAGTCATGCCCATGGTTGCACAGCATGCACAGCGTGACAAGGGGGGTTCGCTGAGGCGAACGGGTGGGTTTGTGTGCTGCTGCATCCACACAACAGCAAGAGCGAGTGTTATGTACGTATGTGGACCGCAGGGCCGCAGCCCCCACCGGGCCAGCTGCCCACCTGCACTGCCCAGTACTGCTGTGCCGATTCGTTGACGCCCAGGCAAGTGGCCAAGGAGGGGCAGTTGATGTCTGCAAGATACTTGTCTGCAATGGCGGGGCAGTTGGTACGAAGGTGAGGCAATTCAACCCCAGAAGATATGCAGTCAATGCAAGGGAGGTGCAGCCTGCGCAACTAGGGCAGACGGTGAGAAGGAGGGCAATCACACTTCGTGGCTAGGCTAGACAATGCAAGGGCCAGGCAGTGCCCAAGGAGGGGCACAGCTGTGTGTGTGGCAGGGTGCCTGGGACCTACCGACATCTGGCGCCCTGGCCCCGTAATCGGCCAGAAAATCTTGAGTGGCCCATCCACTGTAAGCCCGCATGCGCACCCCGCTGCAGCAGCACGAGGGGGGACAAGGGCCAGGGGCAATCACAGGAGTGGCAGTGGGAGCATCCGCCCGCATGCGCACCCCGCTGCAGCGGTAGGAAGACGCCGCAATATCCCTGGTTCGTCAGCAGGAGCGGGGGGGAACTAGCGCCCCCGGCGGTGGGAGCAGCGGCAGAGCTTGCAGGGGCGGAGCCGTGCTGTGCCGGTGCGTGGCACTTGCAGAGGCGGGAGGGCGGCATGGCGGAGGCAACCACATGGTGCAAAGGGGGAGTCACGCTTTAGGCACGCTTGCAGACACGGTGCAAAGGGCACCGCTCACAGTGCAGGCGGGGGCGGGGGCGGGGGCGGGGGCGGGGGCGGTGGGGAGGGGGATGGTGGAGGAGGGTTTGGGGGAGGAGGTGGCGGGGAGGGCGGTGGTGGTGAGGGAGGCGGCGGGGAAGGTGGCGGCGGGGAAGGTGGCGGCGGGGAAGGTGGCGGCGGGGAGGGAGGCGGCGGCGGTGGTGGTGGTGAGGGGGAAGGTGGTGGTGGGCTGGGGCCAGGAGGCGGCGGGGGGCTTGGGGAGGGCGGGGGTGGCGGGGGCGGCGGGGGGCTTGGGAAGGGCGGGGGCGGCGGAGGTGGCGGGGGTCTTGGGGAGGGCGGGGGCGGGGGCGGTGGGGGAGGCAAGGGTGGCGGGGGGCTTGCAGGTTCGACGGGCACGAGGATCCTGCACACACACAGGGGTGGCCCCATCACTCAGCACGTGGCGGCACGGTGATGAGGGCGTCAACAGGCACGGCTGGCAGGCGCAGAAGCAGGGATGGCAGCCAACGGCAGCGGCGCGTCTTTGGCTGGCTGGCTTCGGCTTGGCGCCTTACTGGGTGCTCCTCTTCAACGGTGGCTGGGGCCTGAGCGACGGGCAGGGCAAGCATGGCAGGGGAGAGGTTCTGCTGTTCAGAGACGGTTTGTTGGTGTGCAGGCCAGTTTCAATGTAAAGGCACACATGCCTGCCATTCGCTGGCTGCCAGCGGTGCTGGGCAGCAGGCGGGCACATGTCGAACAGATTGCCAACCGGCAGCCCCCCTCAGCAGGCACCTCACCGGGGGCGAGAGGCCTTTGGCTGGGCAGCCAGCCGGCGTGCAAGCCTCGGTGTGGGTCCAGCCTGCCCATGGCCGTGTATGTTGCAGGGGGTGTTGCCGTCAGCCGGTGTACCCGACCCACAGCGCTCGCCGCTGCCAGCACCCGAGGCAGCAACGTCCAGCTTTGCGCCTGCAGGCAGTGCGGAGCGGCAGTGTGGCGGCCGCCACAGCAGCGTTGCCCTTCGGGCCCTCCACACCCCAAATGGCAGCAGGCCAGACGAGAGGCGTCAGCAAGCATTGCTCCATTTCGTCTGCTGCGGCCGGTCAAATGAATACCAAATAAATCTGCATCACACCTGAGCCCTGCTGGCACCACATCAACCCCAGGAGGAGGCTTAGCGCCACAGCTGCCGAACGCCGGCATCGCCGCCACTGCTGCGGGGCAGGCGCTGCTCTTTGCAGAGCAGCAGTCATTGTGTGGCGTGTGCTCGCTGCCCGTGTCTCCAGAATCCCTGCAGCACGGAAGGCCAGCGTGGAGGCACAGTGTAATTGGCACTGCCTCTGCCTCTGCCACCAGCTGTACCCGTCAACTGCACGCCTGCCAGTGGAAGTGAGGCAGGTGCCAGGCAGCTGCGGGGTCCTCCCCCCACACAAGCAGCTCTTGTGCGGTCTGCGACGCCATAATCTTTTACAAACATGTTCTGCAGCTAGTTGAGCGTACTAAAACTCGAAGAACGAAGCCAGTGGTGGCGGGAAGCTCACCCGGTCTGTTTCGGGTCGGGAAAAAGGCTGTTCTGGTGGGCAGCGCGGCTTGCGTCTCACAATGACTGCAGCGGTGCAGCGCCTGCAGCGGTGCAGCGGGAAGCGGCCCCCTCCGGGTTGCCCATGGCTTTGCGCGCCGCTGCAGGTGCAGGTGCTGGTTTGTGATATCGGCCGTGAATTAACTGCAGCGAGCGATCATTTCATGGATCACACTTAAATTGGCCAGGGAGGGATGACCTGGCGGCGGCGCCTCTGCCTCACATTTGTGGTACTGCCGGTAGCTGGGAATGGAATGCCAGCTTGTTTGATGCAAGGTGATTCCCGTCCTCCCTTGTGGTCAGAACACAGGCCTTCAGGCGCCTCTGCGAAGAAAGTGTCGTGAAGAGCAGCGTCAGGTTATGCAAAATGCTCACCTCCGGCTTGCCTTCTCACTCCTGCCGCCGGGTAACTTTCAGGGCACCAAGCTTCAGCTCACGAGGCTGTGAACATCGGCTGTATGGTTGCAGGGGCAACTTGCGCATGGTAGGTCTTTGTGCACAAAATTTTGAGCATGCAAGCAGATCCGACCAGCTGGGCTGAGCGTTTTGGGTGCTCGTGGTGCTGCACCATGCTGGCAGCGGCAGGCACGGTACCTAGCGGGGTTGCTTCGTCAGTCACAGCATAAATCATTACCAAATCCGGGTCGCTCCATAATAAAGTTACTGACTGACAAGCTTGCAGCCATGCCTTTACGGCTGTGCAGAACGCCCCAAAAGCCGCCCTCCATGCCGCACCGCTCCCGCTCTAGCCGGGTGGCGCCTCTGTGTGATGGCATGCAGGGTGCTCCCGCGCGCCAGGACTGGAATTTCGACCCATCTTGTTTACTTCCCGCTGCACTTGCAAGCGCTGCGTAGCCGTGCAGCCAAGGGCGCCTTCTCTCGCCCCGCCGAGCCCTCGCCGAAGCGACACGGCCGGAGGCGCGCCCGAGCTGCTGTTTCGCTTCTGCAGCGCTCAAAAGGTGGTTGAGGACCCATGGGGTCCTCAGTGGTGCTGGCCACGGCCGGCTACGACCACACCATAAGGCGAGCAGGGCTGTGGGTTGCGCCGCGGGAGCCGATGCATGCGATGAGCATGTAGACTGTGAGAGCAGCGGTGGCGCAGTGCCGGGGCAGGCGATGAGCAGCGCCGGGCGGCGGCGGCGGCGGCGGCAAGCCCTGGCGGCAGTGGTGCCTGGACTGGTGTCCAGCAGGAGCAAAGCAGTGCGCTGTGCATCCCAACCGTATTCCAAATTCATGGTCCGCACATCCGGATGCATCCAGCGTGCCACGCCTGAGGGCTCTGGCCTGTTGCTTGCGCACCGCAGATCACTGCTCGCGCCCCGCTGCCGCGGCCGCCACCCCACTGTTTCTTCCTGCTGCCTGCTGGCCGAGCGTGGCACTTGCTCACACTCCACCCACGCCCCTCGTCGACTATTCCCCCCTAAGCAGGTTCTGGGAGGCCACATCCGGCATCTGCTACCGCACCCTGCAGTATGCTGACAGCCAGGTGTGCGGGCGGGGCGGGGCGGGGCGGGGCGGGGTGAAGGGGCGGAGGGGAACGGCACCCCTCACAGGGCAAGCACCCCTCAAGCTCACCCCTGCCTTGTCTGTTATGCCTGCCTGGCGTGGGCAGCGCCAGGTGGGCGGCGGGCAGCGGCATGGGTAGGTATGCAGAATAGCATGCTGTCTGCCTGCTTGCTTGCCTGGCTGGCTCTGAGAGGCAACGGCCCGGGATGCACAGGCAATACCGATGCCGGCTGCTCTCTGCCAGTTTGATACCAACTCTGCTTCACTGCCTGCTCCTGCCCAATGAAGGTCAACAAGCTGGAGATCACAGCGGATAAGACGCTGATCGCGGCGGCAGGGAACCCACACATTCGGTGCGTGTGCGGGCGGGCCGGCGGGCGGGGCTTGGAGAGTCGGCGAGCATGTGCATTGCCGGTTCGAGGGGGGGTGCTGTGCCGCGTGGGCGGGGGTGGTGGGCACGCCTGGGTGGGGTGTGGGCCGGTCCCGCAGGGCGGCTGTCCTGATGTGCGCAGCTCGGCGGCAGGTGCATGTTGTGGGGAAGCGGCACGCGGGCGTGCACACTGGCAACCCCCTGCGCTGCACCCTTGCACCCCGTCCCGGCGGCTCCCAGTGTCCCTGCCCTGCCGCCAGCCCTCCTGCCCCGCCCCGGCCTGCCCCACCTTGCTGCATGCATGCCCTGTTTGTCCCCTCCTGCCAGGCTGTACGAAGTGAACAGCAGCAACCCGCAGCCCATCATTTCGTACGACGGCCACACCAGCAACGTCACCAGCGTGGGCTTTCAGAAGGACGGCAAGTGGATGTACACGGGAAGCGAAGATGGGACGGGTGAGCGGGGGAAATGGTGCTCTCCTGTTTGCGTGTGCTGGCAACAGCTTTGCATCGCACGCAGCCGCTGCCTGCTCTCCCGCCTGCCCGTCCCGCTTGCACCCGCCTCCCTGGACCGCCGCTGGCCCCGCCCCCGCCTGCGTACAACACATCGCATGCGTGCTAGTCAGTGCTTGGGATGCGCATACCCGACGCGCCCGCACCCACATTCCTGCCCCGCCCTGCCTGCCTTGCTGTGCAGTCAAGATCTGGGACTTGAGAGCGCCCGGCTGCCAGCGCGAGTATGAGAGCCGGGCGGCAGTCAACACGGTTGTGCTGCACCCCAACCAGGGGGAGCTCATATCAGGTGGGTTCATAATCCTCAAGTTTTCAGGAGGTGGAAGCTGAAAAGAGGGGGATGGGGTGGTGCTGCACACTAGCCAGGGGGAGCTCATATCAGGTGAGTTTCTGGTTGATTGCAGAACAAGGTTTGAAGGGAGGTGGAACCTGGAAACGCGGGGGATGGGGTGGTGCTGCGCCCGGATCAGAGGGAGGCTGAGCGCTCATTTCAGGTGGGTGCATGCTGGTTTCAAGTTCACACAACTTGGGCAGCGGGGCATGGGGTGGCGATGCACCCCAAACAGGGAGCCCGCACCTCCGGCGTGTGGCAGGGCCGCGCACTACTGTAAGCACGCCGGCTCTGGTTCCCCCCTTTCCCGCCCCAGCCCACACTGCGCTGCCTCTGATCTCTCTGGTGCCACCCCTGCATGCGACCAGCACGGCAGCATCCGTGTGAGGGACCTCACGCCAGCGCGACCCGACTAGCTCATGCCAATGCCATTGCCCCGCCACCCGTTCTTTGTTGCTCCCCCATGCTCTGTGCTTGCCCTCTTCAGGCGACCAGCACGGCAACATCCGGGTGTGGGACCTCACAGCCAACGCGTGCAGTTGCGAGCTGGTGCCGGAAGTGGGGACAGGTACGGGGTGCAGGGGTCTTGGGATGGAAGCAGGTGCATGAGGCACCTTGGGCACGACGGCACCATGGGTTGGTGGATGGTTGCCCCAGATGTGTTTGGGATGTTGGGTGCCTCTCCATGCATTCCTGCCTCATCCCTGCATGCCTGCTGCCGGAAGTGGGCACAGGTGCGGGGCGAGCGGATGGGCTGGGAGGCGGGTGGCGGGTCGACAGACAGACGATTGTGCCGGCACCACACATGGCCTTCGATCTCCCTCCGCTTCCCTAAAATCTCCTCCCCTCGCTTCGCCTCCCCTCACTTCCCGCCCCGCTCGCCTGCCTGCAGCGGTGCGCAGCCTCACAGTAGCGATGGACGGCTCCCTTGTGGTGGCGGCCAACAACAGCGGCACCTGCTACGTGTGGCGCGCCATGCGGGGCAGCTACCTCACCACGCACTTTGAGCCCCTGCACAAGCTGCGCGCGCACCAGGGTGAGCTGAGGGTGGGGGGCTGGGGGCACAGGGTGAGCTGAGGGTGGGGGGCTGGGGGCACAGGGTGGCTGGGGTTGTTGCTCTGGCGGATGGGTGCTCTCCCAGCACCGTGCCACGCACTTTGAGCCCCTGCACAAGCTGCGCGCACACCAGGGTGGGTGGGTGCGTGAGCGGGACGGGAGGGCGTCCCCGTTTGGGCATGGTCGGTGGGTGGGTTCCAGCACCTGCTGCTGCGCCTCATGATCACTATTAATATAGATTCTAATTGAGATCATAGGATCAAGGGTGTTCTGGCACCCACTGCTTCTGTGGCAGTGGGATGGCTCCCAGGTAGGGTGCTGGTGGCAGGCTGCGCGCTGAAGTGCATGTTCGACTCTGCCCCTGCCCCCTGCCTGTAATCTCCATTGTATCTCTCCAATGCGCGGCATGTCGCACACACACCGGTGCCGCGCAGGCTACGTGCTGCAGTGCATGCTGGGCCCCGGCCTGCGTTCCAGCTGCCCCCCGTGCCCCCGCCACATCACTCACACACATCTCTTTGCTTGCCCACTCTGCCTGCCGTGCAGGCTACGTGCTGAAGTGCATGCTGAGCCCCGACGTGCGCCAGCTGGCCACCACCTCCAGCGACAAGACGGTCAAGCTGTGGAGCCTGGACGGATTCACATTGGAGCGCACGCTTGCAGGTGGGCCCCGAATTGGGACCCCGGGACCAGGAGCAGGCAGGAGGCCAAGAGGCACCACCTGGAACCGGGGCTGATGAGCGCCCCGGCACCAACCAGGAGCCCCTGCGGTTTACTTGCGCAAGTTGCTGTTGGTTTGAGGGGTGGTGTGGATGGGTGGACAGGACCGTCCCAAATCCTGGACGCATTCACACCAGAGTGCACGCCCGCTGGCAGCTGGTAGGCGCCATAGTGTCCATCAATGTGGTGGGACGAGTCCGCCGTGGAGGGGGCGAGGGTGGGCACGCAAGGCCATGGCGCCAGCGTTGGTCGTTGCATGCCTCCAGTGTGGTTTCCCCTGACATCCCCGTCTGACACCCCTGCTCTTGTGCCCTGTGTCCACCACCCGCGTGCAGGGCACCAGCGGTGGGTGTGGGACTGCGTGTTCTCAGTGGACGCCGCCTACCTAGTCACCGCCTCCTCCGACTGCACAGCGCGCCTCTGGTGAGAGGGTTGCAAAGCGTGCTTGTCTTGTCACAGAGGTGTGGGCTGGAGGGGGGTGGCGGGGCAGTGCCAGCAGACGGCTTGCCTGGCCACACCGCCTCCTCCGCTTGCGCAGCACGCTTCTGGTAAGGGTGAGGTGAGCCGAAAGAACTGTGCAAGGCCTCCCTCGCTGCCTGCCTGCCTGCCTGCCTGCCTGCCCGCCAGCCTACCTTCACGTTGTGCTGGCCTCTGCTGTACACTACTGCCACACACACGCCGGCCAGCTGCTCTCGCGCGATGCGATCCGCTCAGCTGTATCCCCCTTCTGCCCCTCACTCTCCCTCCCGCTGCTTTTGCCCCATCCGCCTGGCAGGGACCTGAGCACGGGCGACGCGATCCGCATCTACAGCGGCCACCACAAGGCCGCCACCACATGCGCACTGAACGACAGCGCAATAGAGGGGCGGGACGACGGCTGAGCTGCGCAGCGGCTGCCTGCCTGGCGCCACCCTGGCCCCGTGTTGCTCTAGAATCTAGAGTCTGATGCAACAGGCCTGGGCATGCCTGCCAGCTGGCAACAGTCGTGGAGGCAGTTGCCTGGGTGCTGCACACCCCTGCTCCTGCAGCCCCCTACCCCCCTTCCTGACTTCAATTCCTGTATTGTATTCCGACTCCCCCTGATTCACATGCTTCTCTTCTCCCCGGATTGCTCCTCATCGCATGTTGCCCTGCCGCCGCCGCACATGGCGCCTTTGAAAGTGCGCTCAGCCCAGTTGGGACCAGCCTGCACGAGTGCTGGACACGCAGCCAAGCTGACTTTAACAGGCACCCCACTCTGTAACTCCCGCAAGCTGTGCAATCCACCCTGCAGCCCTCCCAAATACAGCGCTCCCACAGGTTGAACGCTCCCATAGCCCCAGTGTACCGCCTCCTGCCAGCGTCACCTCCGGGTGGCCCATGAAGACACTCACCGACTCGCTTTTTTAACTACAAATTACAGTACATATTTCACAACGAAGCTGCGTACACAGACCGGTGCGGCAAGCTGCTCCCAGCCCGCCACGCCGCCTGCTGCCTGCCCTTGCCCTCTCAGGAGATCAGACCGGCAGCTGTGAGTAGGCCACGGGGGGCAGCCGGCGGGCGGCCGCTGCGGTGCTCTTGACGGCCAGGCAGCCGGTCACAGGGGTGTCAGCTGATGCCTTTGGGGAGTCGTACATGCCTGCAGGGTGCAACAGGGTTGTGGGGGGAGGGCGGGTGGGTGTATGGGTTATGGGGTGGGTGGTGGGGGGCGGTGGGGGGTGCGCACAATGGGATGTGGTGGATTCCGGCCCCGCTCACGCCATCAGCGCGTACCAGTCACCGTCTTTCGCATTCCAGCAACAGCAGGGTGGGGCGGCGGCGGGGACATAAGCCCCGGGGCTCGCTAACCCCGGGGGCGAGTGGCGCGGCAGCAGGGGGTGGAGGGACATCGTACCAGTTGCAGGCCAGCGGCAGGAGCGGCACCAAGCCGCTTGGTCCCCCGCCATGCTAACTCAGCTGGCAGCGGACTCACCGAAGCACCACAGCACGCCGCTGTACGAGGCTGGGTCGCAGCCATCCAGCGCCCAGCGGTGGTTGGCGTGCAGCAGGGCGCTGCAGCCAGGGAGGGGGGCCGGCGTGCGGGAGCTGGAGGGCAGTGCTGAGACGCTCAACACCCGCAGTTGCGCCAGCGTGTGGAGCGAGCAGGCAGGTAGGTCTTCACGTGCAAAGCATGCACAGCACGCCCCCTGCACACCTCAGCGCCGCCTGCGGCGAGGGCGTCCAGCTCAGGAAGGCCTTGCCCCACACCATGCGCGTGTTGTTGTGCAGCTCCCCTGCGGTTCAAACACACACAGTAACATACATCAGTGAACTGGCTCTGGTGGCAGAAGAACGGGTCGCAACTTTGAGCAGCTCCCCTGCGGTTGGGGCAGCGAAGCCGCAGGCAGCGCAGGGCGGGCAGGGGGAACCAAGGGGCTGGTGCCCGCTGGTCTCCCCTGCCTGCGGCTCTGCCACATTCCCCGCAACGGGCCTGCAAGCCGCCCCACCGCATAGGCTGCCCACTAGTACCCCTCCCTGTGCTTCCGTTGGTACCGGTATGGGCCTGCTGCCTTCACCTTGCCGAGGCCAACCCCACCTGTCTTGACCAGCTGCCGCTGCGCCGCGTCCCAAAAGGCGTCGCCACTGGCTCCGCTCTCCAGCTGTGCGTAGGGCAGCACCCTGGGGCGCAGGTCGCCGGCGTGGCGCTCCAGCGTGTCTCGGGCCCACCTGGGGATGGTGCGGTGTGGAGGGGTGATGGACAAAGTCGCGAGAGGGGCCACAGAGATAGAAGGGGGGCCCACATGGGGTCGATAAAGTGTGGAGAAGTGGGGGGTGGAGCCGCGAGAGGGCCACAGATTCGAGAAGTAACAAGGTGGCTGTTAGGCTGGTGCTGGCTGATTGATGCAAGGGGTTGTGCCGCGGTGCGGGGGCGGGGCGGCGCAGGGTGGCGGCACCCCAGGCAGGGCAGGCAGATAGGGCGGGCGTCGGGCAGCAGCGGGCTTTTGTGCTGTGTGCAGGGTTTTAGGGCGGAGGGTGCGGTGCTGCGCGAGGGTTGACAAACCCCAGGCGGGCAAGGCGAGGCAGAAGGGGCAGGCAGGCGGCGGGCAGCAGCGGGGGGCGGAACACTCACTGGGGCAGCGCTGCCAGGCTGTGCAGCTGGGCGTGGCGGTGCAGGCACAGGTTGAAGCCAATCTCTCGCCACACCAGGAACTCGTCTGCACCCGTCAATCAAACAAAGGAGAAGCACAAGGGAGGGTGACGTGTTTAACAGGCCGTTTCAGGGGCTCGTGGGCATGCTCTCGCAGCCAGCCAGCCACAGCCGGCCGATCGGCTCTTTAAACTCACAGTGAGGTCAGCCCACCCGTGGCAGCAGCACACCCCAGCCCTCCCTCGCATCGCACCCAAGAACTTGGCTGCCCCGGCGCTGCGGTCCATAGCAGCCTCCCGCGCCACCTTGAAGGGAGACACCATGCCCCTGCAGCAGTGCGTGGAATCCAGGGGAGCCTAGGTGCGGAGCTGGTGTGTGCTGGCAGGGGTGTGGGGTGGGGGGCATCGGCAGAGAGGGGGAAGGAGACAACCTGGGCAAGCACGGCTGAGAGCATCCCTGAACTGGAAGCGCTGCCCGCACGCTCGCCACTTACGCCCATGCTGCGCATCAGTACGCAACGCAGTGATTTGTTGCGTGGGCAGCGTCGCTCAGCCATGCCATTCTCAAGCTCACCAGTGGTGGTAGGCAGACAGCCTGCTCACGCCGTCGCGCTGCATGGCGTCGTTGCGCCGGGCGGCATACAGCGACAGGCCCTTCCTGCGGCGGGGGCACAGGAGGCAGGCAGGCAGGTGCTCACAGCTTAGCACAGCTCAGCACAGCATGGCACAGCACGGCACGGCACGGCACGGCACAGCACGGCACAGCTCACTTGCGGAAGGCCTCCCATCGTGCGTAGCCCGCTGCGCTGCCGCCCAGCAGGTGCGCCACGGGCGGCACGCTGTGGTCGATGCCAGCACAGCGCGCCAGCATGGCGGCCAGCCGCTGCTGCAGGTGCAGTGGCGGGATGCCGGCTAGCTCTAGGGGCACCCAGCCAAGAACCCCTGGCTGCAGCAGCGCCGGTGGCAGCGGCGGCAGGCCCGCCAGCGGCGCTGCCGGTGGGGCGACCGCCGAGGGGCCCACCGGTGGGGCACCAGGGGCCAGCGGGTAGCAGCGTGAGATGCGCTGCTTGCGCTGCGCCTCGCTGGCGGCCCTGAACGAGTACGCCCTGCATGTGGGCGGGGGCAACGGTGTGTGTGGGTGGGTGCCCTTGGGCGTGCGTCTGGGTACGCAAGTGCGCACTTCGCCTGCAGCCATGCAGCTCCTGGTCAAAACAACACACACTGGTAGAAACATTCACACGCTGTGACTCCCTCCCTCACTTTTCGTGGCATTTCTTGACCAGCCGCATGGGCAGCACGCAAGCGGTGTCCACCGCTGCCACCGGCACCGCCGCCGGCAGCTGCTCAGCCAGCGCCTGCACGGCATGCAGGGTTTTCGGCAGGTTGCGGCGGGAGTCGGCCGCAGGCACTGGAGGAGGTTGCGGGGGTAGGGCCTCCTCGGACTCCAGCCCATCTAGCTGAAGGCCCAAAGAGGCAGCAGGATGGGCCAGCAGCATTGTCTGCCAGCAGCCCAGCAGCATTGCCGGCCAGCAGCAGTGCGACTGACCAGGAGCCAGTCTGAGTCGGGCGGCACCGGCATGTCTTCTGTCAGCACCAGGGCAGCCCCCGAGGCCAGCCGCAGCAGCGCCCGCCAGCCGGCTGCAGCAGGCACAGCGGGGGTGCGCGGGGCGGGGGGGCAGGAGGAAGGACAGGGGCCTTGAGCAGGCAGGCAGAGGGCAGTAGGGATGGGGGAGAAGTGGAGCAGGCAGTGCGGTCGCACCAGAGCACCAAACTTCAGTGCAGCTGTATGTGCGGTGTTTATCCAGTCACACCTGAATGCTGGAAGCCCTGGTGAGGGAGGAAGCTGAAGTCCGGACTGTAGGGGTCTGCTGCTCCCGACGCCGCTGCCACCTGCTGCTGTGCCTGCTGCTGCGCCTGCTCTGCCCCGCCATCCGAGTGCCCCTCCAAATAAACCAGCAGCTCCACTCCCTGCACAGGGGTCAAGAGACGGGGACAAGGTGCGGCAAGTCAGCATGCCAGGCTGGATCGCTGTGGCTCAGAGGTGCAGCAGCAGGCAGGGGGCTGGCAGGGGCGCACCTCAGGCTGCCGCACCGACCTGCACACACACACAATGTACCCACAAGGCAGGCACCGCCCAGGTGCCCTACCGCCGCCGATCCCGCTGCACGTTCCGCAACCCTTCCCACCACAATTGCCAAGCTGCTGCCGCCGCACGTGCCGCTGCATCCCTCCCCCCATCCCTCCTCCAACCGCCGCCCCACCACCCCCCCTGCCCACACAGTGCCGCCGCACCTGCCGCCGCAGCTCGGCCTGCGCGTCCCGCAGCCCTTCTAAAAGGAACTTCCACCGGCGGGCAGATGCATACGGGTGGCTGCTCAGCAGGAAGGAGGCGACGACCAGGGGCAGGCCAGCGGCACGAGCGGCAGCGGCTGCAGCATCCAGCGCCGGGTTCTCATGACCCCGGACAGCTGTCTTCATCCAGTACAAAACATACTGCCCGGCCTCCTGCGGCGGCATTTGCCCCGGTGCTCGCTGCTGTGCCTGCACCTGCGCCTGCTGCTCAGCTTGCTGCTGCTGCTGCTGGGCTGCTGCCTGCCGTGGCACCATGCACACACGCTCAGCAATCAGTGGCGGCAGCGCCTGCACCCAGGGCACGCACCGCATGGGGTTGGACGGCTGCGCAGCCGCTGCCGGCGCTTGCGCCTGCTGCTGCTGCTTTGTGTGCGCTGGCTGAGCGCCGTCCTGCTCCATCGGCAGCGCCTGCTGCTGCTGCTGCTGCTGCCGCCCAGAGCCCGGCGCAAGCCGCCCCTCTCTCGCCAGCTCTGCCGCCGCCCGCTCCGCTTCTGCTGCTGGTGCCTGCTCTGCCTCATTCTGCTCCCCCTGCGGCTGCTCCTGCGATCCCTGCTGCTGCTCCGGCTGCTCCTGTGGTTCCTGCTGCTGCTGCTGCTGCTGCTGGAAGTAGGACGCGATGGAGCGCTGCTCCCGCCGCTCCTGCCGCCGCTCCCGCTCTGCATCCAGCGCTGCAAGCGAGCCCCACTTGGCCAGCGCAGCCCGCTCCAGGTGCTCCTGCGGCAGGCCAAGGCAATGAAGTGATGATACAAGGATGACGTGTCATGATGTACATGAAAGGCAAGCTGTGGGTCCCCACGTCGGCCTGACGACAAAGCGAGCCCCGCTTGGCCAGCGCAGCATGTTCCAAGGGCTCCACAGCAGGAAGCTCCAAACGAACAGCACTTGATAGGCCACCTTGCGTACTTCACTCCCGACAGAGTACTTCACTGCCGACAGATACCAGAGCGAGGACACTTTGAGGCCCCAGTGGCGGTGGGCGGCGGCCGACCAAGCGCAGCAGGTGCCCACCTTTTGGTACAGCCTCATGGGCGGCCCCCGCCTGGCTCGGGGGTTGGGTCGCTCCTCGGACTCCAGTCCATCCAGCTGAAGGTACAAAAATACAGCAGGATGGGAATGCAGTATTGTCGGCTGGTGTGCAGTGCGACTTGCATTTGCTGGTGCCTGCGGCTGGCGGCGGGCAGCGGCGGCAGCAGCTGCAGGCAGCCACAGGTGCCCAGCGCGATTCGCGGCGACGGGACTCACCTCCCTGTCCGTGAGGCAGTAGGTGCTCTTTGCCTGCGTTCTGGGCAGCCACTTTGATCGGTCCACACGGGGCGCCATCGTTTTTCAAGCTCCACGCGGCGCGCTTTGCGTTACTGGCCGCAGATAGAATATTGCTTACAATCGGCGCGCTAAAACTGGCGCACGGCGGCATATGATTGGCTAGAGGCGGAGCACGGGCTAGCATGCTGTGCTGTGCTGTGCAGCAGCTGCCGGTGGTTGGCAGACAGCATGGGTGAGCTTTCTTATTAATGAACATTGTTCCCCCACATGCACACATCACATGTAGCCCAACGAAACACAATAGTTGAGATTAGATCCAGAAGCTGCTCCATTCCAGGATGGTTGCTCTTGCTGGAGTTCCGCCGTAGACCGGCCACGCAACGTGAGGGGTCAGGCTCATGGCCAGGCTCCTTGCAACATTTGCACCTAGCAGGGCTGAGTGCCTGTGACGTCGTCAAGGGCTGGGCTCCCGGGACCCGAGTGCTGCAAACCGCGGCTTTCAAGGCAGCTGCAGCTGTGGCGTCACCTGCACTTGGCGGTAGTTCAACGGCGGTTGAGGCTAGCGACGTCGATGGCAGGGTTGTAGTGTGGTGTTTGACGGAAGCTGGTTTATACCTGCAGCTGCCCTGTGTCTGGGCCTTCCCAGGGGTTGGCCGGGTGCTGTGAGGCAAGCGCAGCCGCTTCTGTACCGGCCCCTGCAGTGTGCCCGCTCAGCGGCGGCAGCGCGTTTTGCCTAGCCCTGTACCCCCGCCCTTGCTCAATCGTGATGCTCAATCCAGTCACTCCTGCACCTCTCCAGGCAGCCTCCCGCTTCCGGAGCGTTGGGAATTGGGCTGGGAGGCCACCCCAATCGTGTGCCTTCTTCCGCCCTTGACGCAATTGCCAGGCGAGGGGCCTCCCAGCACTGTTCTACATCGCCGCCTGCGGGCTGTTAGCTTGTAGTGGGTCGGACGCAGCGGCCAGCGCCAAGAGGAGGCTCCTCAAAAGACTCAAAGCGGTGCGGTCGCTGGGCGGGGCCGCCGTTCTTCCCTGCAGCCCAGGCAGCTTTCAAGAGGCTACAGTAGCGGCGGTGAAGCGACGGCAGTGCTGGTTGGCGGCAGCGCGACCGGCCTCTCACGCAAAGGCGCCGGCCACACTCGGCGAGGCATGAGACTGTAGCAGAGCCGTTCACTAGTGACGGGCGGCGGTGATCGCGCGACCAGCAGCCTCCTCTGACCCACCCCCGCCTGCCCCTCCTGCCTGCAGCGCCGCGGCGCTGTAGCGGCCCGTGCCACGGCTCCGAGCAACTGAGCACAATGTTGGGAGCGCCGGCGCGGTAAGCGGGTGACCACCATGTGCTGGCTTGATCGGACCCGCGCCCTTCTGCCGGCCTCTGAGCAGCCTCCCTCGGACCCCGCTTGCAGGCAACGCCGCATGGTCTCGCTGGGCAAGGTGGCCGCACCCAAGCCGCTCAACCTGCCCAGCCAGAAGTGAGCAGCTGCTCGATTGATGCTGGCTGGCTGGCTGCTCCTTGCAGCCGGGCGCCCGCAATTCTGCATGCTAGGTGCTGCAGAAGTGGTCAGATGCAGTGTGGCAGCTGCTCTGCTGTGAGAAGCAGCAGTGTGCTGCCGCCAGTCGCTGCCGCCACCGCTGCCGCCTGCCGTCTCGGCCCCCCTTGCGCCCAGCACCCACCACTTGCGTTGCTGCGCCCTGTGCCTGACCGCGCTGCATTTGTATTGCACTGCAGGAAGGAGAACAATGGGAACGATCCAACTGTCAATCTGATCAGCAAGAGCAGCGGGTGGGGCGCGGGCGGCGGCGCGGGGGGCGGCGGCGATGATGCCGGCGGTGCAGGCTCCAAGCAGCACATGGAGCGTGCTATCCCTGCGCATGCAGCACCCGCCTGGGGAGGCGCTGGGCTGCCTGAGGAGCGCAAGAAGCAGGTGGGCGTGGGGTGAGCACACCCCAGCCACGTGGGTGCTGCACGCTAGCGGCCGGGGCTTGCCCCCTGGGCAGAGTGTCCTTCTGCTCTCATTACTTCCTGTGCTAGCGTGCTGCTGTTGCTGCCGCGGCTGCGGCTGCTTCCGGGCAGGTGCTGCGGACGTCCCTTGAGAGTTCTGGCAGGCCTGGCAGCTGCCGCAGGCGCACGGCGAAAAGGCTGCCTTCCGCCAAGCGCCGCGCCTGCTACCGCGTTTGTTGAATAGTGCTGCTGCGCTGCCTCCCCTTCTGCCTGCCCTGGCACGCAGGTTGAGATTGCTTCGGCGCAGGAGTTCCCAACCCTTGGGAGCGGGCCGGGCGGGCCAGGTGGCCAGCACCACCATTATGATGACCCTGACCCTCACCGCCGGCCCTGGGACGCTGACGAGCGCAGCTACACAGGTGTGTGCGCATGTGCAAGCGTGTGGGGTGCGAGGCAAGGCCGCCCAATAAGAGTGTGCAAGTGAGGGTGTTGGGGGCCAGCGAGGCAGGGGCGTTGCACAGGTGCACAGTCTTGCAGGTGTGGGTGTTGAGACAGGGCCGCTTTGCGAGCGGGGGGCACAATCTGAAGAGTGTGCAGAACAGGCATGGTGTGCAGGCCGGCTTTAGGCTGTTGCAATGGCAGAGGGGGCAGGGTGAGGGCACAAAGGTGCAGTGCACGCTCGTAACCTTGTGCAGTGGCCAGTTTTCAAGCCTGTTGTTGCCACCATCGCTGTGATGCCCTGCCCTGACGTCTGCGCGGCTCTTAACACCTGCCCTGCAGGCCCGCCTGAGGACGGGCCATACCGCGGCGGGCGGGGCCACTTCCACGACCGCTACCACGACCGCGGCCCCTATGACCGCCCGCAGTATGAGCGCGAGCGCGGCCCGTACGGCGGGGACCGCTTTCATGACCGCGGCGGGCGCTTCGATGGGCCACCGGGCGGGCGCTTTGATGGGCCGCCGGGTGAGCGAGGGCATTGGAAGGGCGCAGGGAATGGAGTTGGGAAGGGGTGCCGGCAGGCTTGTGTGCGTGTGGCGAGTGCGGCTCTTGTGACTGCTCTTCTCCTTGCTGTTTTTGAAGTGCTCTTTTCATCTTCCCAAGGCCTCAATTATTGACTCAACGCTGTCGGTCCACCATTTCTGCCTGCAGGCCCGTACGACCGGTATGACCGCTACGACCGTGGCCCACCTGGCGACAGGTAGGCGCAGGGCGGGCGCATGCGCTGCATGCCAGAACAGGCGCATTTTCACAGCAGCACAGGCGCAGCCGCAGGCCGCCTGCAACTGCTGCAGTTCATTGGCCAGCGCATTCCAGGTGGCAGGCAGCACCTGGCTGCCGTGTGCCGTGGCTCACACCAGCCACGCTGCATTGCTCGTCCTGCCTGCAGGTATGGCGGCCCTCCGCCACGCCACTACGGCGGCCCGCCCCACGGCGAGTATGATGGCGACTACGGCCCGCCCCGCCGGGGTGGCTACTATGAGCGGGAGCGGGAGTGGGAGCGGGAGCGGGAGGGCCCGCCGGGGCCTCCCGGACCTCAGGGGCCGCCGCCGGAGGAGCGGGAGGCGTATCACGGCGGTCGGGGCGGGCATGGGGCCCGCGAGCCGTACGAGCGTGAGGGGCCGCCGTTCAGGTGGGCAGGGGCCGCAGGACGGGTCGAGGCTGGGGCTGCAGGGTATGCAGAGCACCGGGGTAGAGGGGCAGTAGGAGCGCACGCAAACAGCCAGCTGCTCATGCGTGCTCCTGTGCGTCGTGCCAGCAAGCTGCCAGCTGCTGCTGTGTCTGTGCTGGCCTGGTCTGACTGCCCCAAACCGGAACGCCCCACGCCAGCTTCTTTGGCTTGCACGGCTGCCTCCTCTGGCCTGCCTCTTTGGTCTTCCCTGCACGGCTGCCTCCTTTGGCCTGTGGCCCGCCTCTTGGTCTTCCCTGCTGCGCCCCCGTTTCATATTGCCTGTGTTGTAGAACACAGCTCTGCTGCAACTCCTGTGCTCTGCTGCACTCAGCTTTGTGGCCACTCCTGTCCTGCTCTGCTGCAGGGGACCGCCTGGGCGGGGCCCATACCGGGAGGAGCGCGACTGGGGGGAGTACCCACGGCACGGCGGCCCGCCGCCTTCCGGCCCTCCCAGCCACGGCGGCGGCCCCCCCGCTGCCGACGGGCCAGCGCCGCCCTACGGTGTGCGCCCGCCCCCGCCGCCCCCACCGCGCCGGCAGGGCGGCGGCCCTGGCGTCCCAGAGCAGCAGCAGCAGCAGCAGGGCGGAGGCAGCGGCCCGCTGGAGCGGACAAGCAGCCTGGCAAGCAATGCGTCCACGCAGCAGAGTGACGCCACGCTGGCCAGCAGCCGGCTGGCCACCATGGGCAGTTCCATGCCGCGCAGCGAGCCCGGCAGCCTGGCAGACGCAGCAGAGCAGCAGCAGCGGCAGCAGCTGGAGGCGGGCGGGTATGGCGGTGAGCCGCACCTTGCCGCGCTTGCCCCTCTGCCTCCCTCGGTGCTGAGCCCGCGCGCGGCGCAGCAGCAAACCCCCACAGGCCCCACCCGCATCCTGAAGCGCGAGCCGCAAGCCAACGGCGTGGCCCTGCCGCCGCCAGCGGCACCTGGGCAGGCGCAGCAGGCGGTGCCGGGCATGCTGCCCCGCCAGCCACTGCCGCCACAGCACGCACAGGCGCAGCGGCAGCAGGCGCAGCAGCAGCAGCAGCGCATGGGCGGCCAGCCTGGCGGCGCGGTCAACCTGCCCTCTCAGGCCTCACTTATGGACCACCTGTCCTCCCCGCAGCAGCAGCACGCGCTGGGCATGCCAGCACCGCCACAGCAGCAGCAGGCCATGCCGCAGGAGCAGCCCGGGCAGCGGCCCATCCAGGCCATCGCGCGTGGCATGCTGCCGCCGCCGCACGCGCCCCTGGCGCCCGGCATGCCCGTGCCGGGCAGCGGCCCGCTGCACCCGGTGCACCCGCACCACATGCAGCCAGCACCCGTGACCGTCGTTGCCAACTTTGGCAGCCCACGGGCGCAGCCTGCGTCGGCGCCCGTGCTGCAGCAGCACCAGCAGCAGCCGGCGCTTGGGGTGCCCCAGGGGGCAGTGCACCCAGGCCTCATGGGACACCCGCAGCTGGCAGCCCTCCACCAGCAGCAGCAGCAGCAGCAGCAGCAGGGTGGTGCACCTGTCCTGGTGCCCACCTCTGTGCCGCTGATGACGTTTGGTCCCCCCCAGCAGCAGCAGCAGCAGCATGTGCAGTATGGCGGCCACCCGCCGCCCCACATGCACCCACAGGCAGACACAGTGCCAGCTGGCGCTGCGCAGCAGGCGCAGCATGTCATGCAGTTTGGGGCCATCCAGCTGCCCACTGCCATTGACGGCAGCGTGGATGCTGAGGTGGCGCCGGCGGCTGGGCAAGCGCAGGCGACGCCTGCACAGCTGTCTGCAGAGGCGCAGCACGCTTACATGCGGCAGAAGGCGGCAGAGCGTGCACGCCACCTGCAGGAGCAGCAGCAGCAGCAGCAGCAGCAGCAGCAACCGGTGAGTTCCCTGGCGGCCGGCTGGCAAGGCTTGTTTGGCAGCAAGCAGTTGGTTGGGTCAGTGCCGTGTCTAAAGGATGTGCAGCCCGCTTGACTTGTTGGCGAGGCTCTGACGTCCTGGCCAGGCCATTCCAGCCAAGTAACTCGGTTCCTCTCTCTCTATCTGGTGTGTTGTCTGCAGGGCGGACGGCGGCCAGACTCGGGACCTGCAGGGCAGCAGCGCCGTGGCAGCGCGTCCGCCGCCGCTATGGCACCCCCGCCCCCGCCTCCTCCCCCTCGCGCAGCTCAGCCTGCGGCAGCCCCTGGCCGCGGCAGCGGTGGGCGTGGGCAGGGACGCGGCGACAGCTTGGCGAGGCCAGGGCGCGGCGATGGGCAGGTTCGCTCTGGCCGGGGCAGCGGCAGGGGCAGCGGCGCTCCCCAGGCGGCAGCGGCAGCTACGGCACCCCCGCCAGCGCAGCCTGCTGCCATCACCGATGCCGAGCAGGCAGCCAAGGCAAAGCGCCCGCGTGGCGGTCGCAAGGTCAAGGACGGTGCGGGCAGCAGTGGCAGCGGCGCAGCAGCACACGCACCGGCAGCGCCTGTGCCAGCTGTTGGCGGCGAGGGCCCCGCAAGCGCCCCTACAGCCGGCGGCAAGCGAGCAGTGCTGGTTGTTCCCAAGCGGCGGCCGGCCGCTCCGGCCACAGCTGCCGCCCCACCGGCACATGCGGAAGGGGCGGCAGCAGCCACGCCCGCGGCGGCGGCGCCCCCGCCTGGCTTGGGCGGCAAGAAGGGCAGCAGTGGTGGCGGTAGCAAGGCCGCACCCCCTGGCCTGACCAAGGGCAGCGGCGCACCGGCAGCAGCGCCAGCGGTGGCCCTTGATGCTGTGCCTGCCCCAGAGGCAGAAGCCAACGGTGGTTCGGGGCCCGGCAGCGCGTCTGGCGCCAAACGGAAGCCGCGTGGCAGCCGGGGCAAGGGCGGCAAGGGCGGCTCCCCGAGCCCCGGGGAGGGCGAGCCTGCCCCCGCCCCTGCTGCCGACAAGGCTGCAGCCGGCAGCGGCACAGCCGAGGGCGGCGAGAGCGGTGCTGCTGGCGTTGGCAGGGCCAGGGGCCGCGGGCGGAGCGGCCGCGGCGGCGGCGGTGGCGGCGGCGGGCGTGGCCCGGGCGGCAGGCTGGGAGCTCAGGCTCTGGCAGCTGCCATCCGCAGCGGCACTCCCACCGGCGAGGCCTCCGGAACTCCCGCGGCCTCCTCTTGAGGTGCCTGCAGCCGCAGGTCTGTGCTGGCGGGAGCAGCAGCGGTGGTGGCACGGCGCCCTGCATGCGCCTCGCCCCAGCAGCAGCGCTCCCCAGCAGGCCCTCACACCACCGGGCCCTTGCTGCAGCAATAACAGTAGCTCCGCAAAGTTTTAGCTCTGCCGGTACGGGGAGCCTGCGCGGCAGTACAGTGCAGCGCAGTACGGCTCCAGCCGGGCGCGCGCACCCAGTTTTCCTTTCAATGGTTCTCCTGCGGCCGGCGCGGGCCGCAGGCCTGCTTGGTGCCCCCTCCCTCCTGGCTGCCCTGTGTCTGTGCCTTGCTTGACATGTGCCTGCTGTAACACGCAGCATGCCACCCCTCAAGCTGGCAGGCATGCACCCACCTGCGGGTGGCGACAGCAGCCGCCGTGTGCTGCTCAAACCTCCGCATGTGTGTGCTTGGTTCGGGTAGGAGGGTATGGGCGCTAGAGCACTGGCCTTGGGAGATCGAGAGGCCTCATGCATTCAGACCAGGGTCGTGCGCCAGCAAGAAGCAAGGTATCAAGCAATGCTCGCTGTGCAGCGAGCGGGAGCGTTGCCGGAGTCTTCCAATTCGTCGAGTGTTTGAAGTCTCAAGGTTTGTTGTATCGATGGCTTTGATGACCGCCTTGTTTTGAAAACAACAGCTTTGTGATTAGCGGTTTGAAGTTGTCAAAACAATGCATGCGTGCGTATCACACAGCTGCAGGGCACTGTGGCCGACTAGTGCCCACGACTGGGCAACGAGGCCTGGCCTGTTGCAGCGCTGTGCCACGCTGCGCATGCTCCGCCGCACGCGACGGCGCACCACTCTCACACCCACAATTCCGGCGCCACTCTCCCCGAGCCCGAATCTTTACTTCTCCCTTGTCGGTGTGCACCAACCGACTTGGTTTGCAGCTGAGAAAGGGCAAGCCGCAAAACCCTACCAAAGCGCCTTGCCTTTGGCCGAGCTCCCTCCCCACGAACCCGACATGGCACGCATGCTGGACGACAAGGAGGCGAATCAGCCCTTCTTCGCCAGGCTGCTGCGCCTCAAGGCCGAGATCCCGGAAGGGGAGCAGAGCGCGGAGTTCCGCACGTACTTGGAGGCGCACGAGGCGCTTGACGCCGCGCTGGAGGCCTGCCATGCGCGAAGGGGTGAGCAGCTGGGCCGCCGCTAAACCCCCGCCACTTGCCCCTCCTTGGCGGCACCGCCAGCGTCCTGTGCTGCGGCTGCTGGCCGGGCTCCAAGGCTTGCATCGCAGCCACTCACGCCATGTGTCCGTCATGCAGGCGACAGAACGGGACGCCCTTGTGGCAATGGCAACCCAGATCCACGCTACACTGCAGTGCACCACGGGGCTGGGCTGCGGCCCAGCCGTCTTCATGGGTGTCATGCACCCCTGGCTGGCGCCCTTGGTCACCCACACAGGTGGCAACAGATATGAGCACCATCTGAAGGTCAGGGGAAAGGCAGGACAGCACAACGGTGGACCTGCACACGGAGGGGCGGTGGCCCTGCGGCAGCATTTGCCTCCCCCATGTGTGGCAGCACTTGCCTCGCCCGGCGAGCCCCCTCACCCGCCCTGCCAGCTGTGCGGTCCTTGCAGCCCCTCCCGCCCCCAGCCTCCTCACTTTGGTTTGCCGTGTAACACATTGCATGCAGATCGAAATGTTTCAAGACGACGGCATGCCGCTCCGCCAGATGCTCCAGCTGACCACGCTGCTCATACAGGCAGGCCCTGCTGCTGCTGCTGCCTGCTGCTGACCTCTGCTGCTGCTGATGCAGGCAGGCCGTGCTGCTGCTGCTGCCTGCCGCTACCGCTGCCGCTGCCGCTGCCGTGCTGCTGCTGCTGCTGCCCTCTTCTGCCGCTGCCGCTGCTGCCGCTGCTGCTGCTGATGCAGGCAGGCCGTCCTGCTGCTGCTGCTGCCGCTGTCCTCTGCTGCTGCTGATGCAGGCAGGCCGTGCTGCTGCTGCTGCCTGCCGCTACCGCTGCCGCTGCCGCTGCCGTGCTGCTGCTGCTGCTGCCCTCTTCTGCCGCTGCCGCTGCTGCCGCTGCTGCTGCTGATGCAGGCAGGCCGTGCTGCTGCTGCTGCTGCCGCTGTCCTCTGCTGCTGCTGCTGCTGCTGCTGCTGCTGTCCTCTGTTTCTGCGGCGGCGGCGGCGGCTGCCGCTGCTGCTCTCTGCTGCTCCTGCTGGGCGCTATGTTTGTGGCTGCCGCTCTCTACGTGTGCTGATGCTGCATCTCTCTGTTTTGCGGCAGCTGCTGTGCTTGCTCGCCCCCAGCTGTCTGCGCTTGTCCTGTGCCTGCGTGGCAGCACTGGGAGCTTGCCGGGCACAGCCAGCCCCGGCTTGCAGGGGCTGTTCAGGGGGGGGAAGCAGGCAGGGCGCTGCTGCCACACATGCCCCCACTTGCTCACCCTTCCCTTGCCCACTGTGCCTGCCTGCCCCTGCGCCCCTGCACCTGCTCCATGCCCACGTACCCACTGCGCCGGCCTCCCCATATTCCGCACTGCTCGCGCTGCAGAATATGGTCACGGAGCCCGCGGCGATGTTTGCATGCACGTTCTGCCTGGCGGACGTGGCTGAGGCTGAGGCCAACGAGGCCGCATACCGGGCAGGCCTGGAGGCACTCGGCACGCCCCTCACCCTGCCGCTGCTGCGGCACTGGCTGCGTTTTCTGGCACTCCAGTTGGCTAGCAACGCGGCGCAGCCGGGGGGGCTATCTGCCGCGCGCACAGGGCTGGAGCAGCTCGTGACGGATGCACGCAGGTGGGTATGACAACTGCTATACAAGGTGATAGGAAAAGAAGATGCATGCACTCAAAACACGAGTTCAAAAAATTAGAAATCGAGCTACTCTAGCCGGCAGGCCGGCAGGCAGGGTGCATGTCACGCCGGTTGCCGGGCCTTCCGGCAGCCCACACCTGCCCGGCGCCCGCCCGCCCGCCGACCGCTGGCGATTGCTTGCGTCTGCCTCGCATGCAGGCTTGCCGGCATGCTGGCGTGGCGTGCCCAGCCGGCGGCCACCCGCCCACGTGTGCCCGCCCATCTCCCCCGCAGGCTGGCACAGGCAGACGTGCGCCTGCCCCAGCCGTACCTCCTGCTGGCGCGGCTGTTGGAGGGGAGGGAGGACTTCCGTGGAGGTTATGAGGCGGCGCTGCGGGGCCGCCAGGCGGCAGCGCAGGCAGGCGCGGCGTCGCAGGAGGCGCGGGCCTCATACATTGCAGCACGGTGCATCATGCAGGCAAGAGAGCTTGGCGGCGGGCGGCCTGGCAGCGGGGGCCTGGCTGCGGCACGCCTCTCATTGCAAGCCCGTAACTTGGTTGCAAGCCCTTGGTCGGTGTGCATGGGCCTGGCAGTATTCCAGCGGGGCATGGCGCGCGCACTGCTGGCAAGGCCGCAACACAGCCGTCCCCGCACAGGGTGTGGCTGCTTCGCCCCGCGCTCTCAGCCTGTCGCCCGCTGGCTGCTGCCCCCGCAGGGCGCCGTGGGCGAGGTGTACCGCCGGCGGTCTGTGGAGCAGCTGCTGCGGGATGGCGAGGCTCTGCTGCGGCAGGTGAGGGGGAGGGAGGGAGGGAGGGAGGGAGGGAGAGGGGGTGAGAGGCAGGGAAGGAGAGGGAAGGAGAGGGGGTGGGAGGCAGGGAAGGCGGGAGAAGGGTAGGGAGGGAAGGAGAGAGGGTGGGAGGCAGGGAGGGCGGGAGGGAGGGAGGGAGGGAGGGAGAGAGGAAGGGGGAGACGGAGGGAGGGAGGGCGTGAGGCAGCGCATCGCTGGAGGCCTTGCTTCTCACCAGCCGCGGCTGTGGCCTGCTTGGATGCCTGCAGCTGATGGCAACCTGTGCTGTGCAAGATCGTGGGGAGCCCACGTTGCTAAGCAACCCAATTTCGCAATCACCCATGCCATCCCATCCCACCCATGCCAGTCCACACCACGCCCACCTCTGCCGCCCACACCACACCATCAGGGCCGCCCCTCACGCCCCCGCCCTGATTGCTGCTTGCGGCCCGCCTGTCTTTAGGTGGAGGCCTGGGGGTCCCGGCTGATGCTCTCCGATCTGCACAACGAGAAGCGGAGGACAGAGGTCATCTGGAACTCGGCAATCCGCCTGTCTCCGCAGGCCGGCATACCCAGGTGTGTGCCCCAGACCCCACCGTGGGGTGAACACTAGCCAGTGCAGGCGTTGCAGCATTGTATGCCCCGTGAAAGAGTGCTCGACTCCGAGACTGTCCACACCCTGGGAGGTCGGCGGGGCATGCACCAGGCCATGAAGCCTTGAAAGCAGCGGGCCTATCCAAGCTGGGTAGGAGTCGAGGCACCAAGCTGGGCATCGCGCTGCCCCGTGGCAGCCCCCTCACACCCCCTGCTCTGCCGTGGATGGCGCCTGCCCTTGCAACTGTCGCCCGTCCGTCCGTCTGCTTGTTGGCTGCAACTGTCGTGCCCACCACCTCCCTATTCTTGCCAGCCAGGCGCGTGCCTGCCTGCCTGCCTGCCTGCCTGCTGTGCGCGCTGCGCTCCGCAGCCGGCCCAGCAAATGCAGGAGCCCCCGGTGCCGCCTGCCGACCTGCATGCACACTCACCGCCCCCCACCCCGCCTGTGTGCTGCACCTGATGCAGCAACACCGGCTTTGTGGGCATTGTGGGGTCGGCGCCGGCGGGGCAAGGCCCACGGGGGTCGCTGCGTGTGAGGGGCAAAGACATGTACCGCAGGTAAGCGCACCTCCCCACACGCCCAGTCCAGCCTAGTGGCACAACACATTGTGGTCCCACCGAATTTGAAATGTACGACGACCAATGCACCAGACTGCATTGCATGGTTGGGCTGCTGCCAGCGTGCTCTGAGACGTTGTTTTTATGGCCTCGTTCGCATGTGCCGGGCACACGTGGAAGCAAGCTGGCTCCCAAAGACTGCGCCCCCAACCGCCTCGCCCTTCCCCGGCGTTGCGCCCCGCCTGCCGTGCAGTCCCGCCTGTTGCGCCTCGTGCAGCTCCCCCATGCTCAAGCCCTGCAAGTGCGCGCGCTGCAACAAGGTGCGGGCAGCCAGCCGGGGTGCGATTCAGTGCTGTCGCTGGGCGCGCTGGTCATGCAGCGACAGCTTCTGGACTGGCCGAGGGGCGCGCCGCCCGCCGCCCAAATAGCCAGTCCGGAGCAGCTGCCCTGCAGCTGCCGAGAGCCGGGCCTGTGAGGAGCAGCCCACGCATCCTCTTGGCTGGAGAACCAACGCATGGTCAGCCGTGACCCTTGCTCCCCTTGTGCTGTGCGCACATGCAGGTGTCATACTGCGGCAAGCCGTGCCAGACAAACGACTGGCCGCAGCACAGAAAGGTGTGCGGCAAGGAGGGAGGGGCCGCAGAGGGCCCGGACCTGGCGGCCAGCCAGGCAGCGGCGTAGCGCAGACCGGCGGGAGGCAGGCGGCAGTGGCGGCAGCAGCGCCGGCATCTGCAGGCACCAAGAAGTTCCCGCACTGCAATCAGAGCGCCTGTAAGGTGCTAGATTATATTAGACTAGACTAGACTAGACTAAATTAGATTACATTAGAATTAGACTAGATTAGTGAGCTGAAAGCCTGCGCCCCTGGGCTCCCCTCTGATCCTCTCGTGGCTCCCCTCTGATCCCTCCCTTTCTACCATGTTCATCTCACCTGCCGTTCTGCACCGTGCCTGTACACCGTCTGTCCCGCCTCCCCCGGCCACCGCTGGCCCTCGCTCCCCTGAGGCCCTCCCCTCCCCCAGGGGCCTGCAAGCCTGCAACCCTGCATCACACAGTTGATCCCTGCAGGGACATCTGCAACACATTAGTGCAGATTCTTTGACGAGCGGCGTGCACAGGCACCTGCAATGTCCTCCCAACAGTTGAGGGCACGTGTCACCAAAGGACACGCATCTCACCGCAACCGCAGCAGGCTTCTGGAGCCTGTGCGCTTTTGTTGGCGGGGTTTGTTTGCGCCCCGTCCAGCAGGCACGCCCCCTCTGCCTGCTCCGCCTCGCACAGCAGCCGGTCCAGCGGCGTCCTGGACCACTCGGAGATCTCAACAGGCAGGCTGGATGCATATGGGGCCTGCGGCAGCTGGGGAGAGTGCAGGCTAGCGCATGCAAGCCGTTGAAGTAAGCCCACTGCATGCACAAGCGGGGGATGCTGAGGCGGCACCCGCGAGAGCGGGGGCGGGAGGGGGACCTGTAAAGGTCGCTGATGAGCGTGCTCATCTGTTGAGCGTTCTTGCTTTGGTTTGGTCCAATCAGGCTAATGTGGGGAGTGATCGGGCTGCTCGGCGGCGGCAGCCTGCCGGCGGCAGGTGTGCCAAAGAACCCCAGCACGCACGACACTTGAAATGCCCTGACGGAAGGGGCGCTCTTCCTACTCGACTTCCTACGTGACCTGGCTTCGATCGCTGTGCAGCACTGACGTGCAGTGGCCAGGCAGCAAAATGGCCAAATCGAAGCGCGGCAGCAACGGGAGTGCGTCCGGGAGCCCTTCAGCGCAGAAAGTGGAGAGCGCAGAGGCCCCCGTAATCACAATGCGCATGGACGGCACCACGGAGTCCCCCCTCGAGCTGGATGGGCAATCGCAACCTGCTGGCGGCCCCCAGCTGCCCTGCACGCTTACGGGAGTAGGAGCAGGGCTGTCTGGAGGCAGCCTCGGGTTTGTCTTTGGCTTTGGTGAGCGCAAGGCAAGGGTGGGGTTTGGGTGCCGCCACCGCCGCCTGCTGCCGCTTCTCCTCGCCGCCTGGCTGCCCCCGCCTGCTCCCTGGGATGCCACCGCTGCCGCCCACCTGCTGGCGTGCCCATCTGCCTGGCCCCTTGTGCTTTGCGCTTTGTCCCGCAGGCGGCTACTGGTTGAAGAACATGCGTGGCGGGCAGTGGAAGGCGTCGCTGGCCGAGGGGTGGGGTTCCGCCAAGGTGGGTGCACACCCTTCTGTGTTCCTTGGCATGCATGCATGCATGCTGATCCGCATGCATGTTTGCCGAAGCACGGTCCCATTGTGTGCAGAGAGCTCGCCCAGTGCAGTCTGCAGGATGGGCATCTGCTCCCTGCCTTTTGGTCAACCGTGATCACGGGAGGCCCGGCTGGCCGCTTGCACCCTCCTCTTCATGCCCGCTACCGACACCTGCCTGCTCTTTGTGGCCCAACTCCCTGCTGGTATTCCCGCTTTCCGGCGCTGCCCTGCAGACGTTTGCCATCATGGGTGGCCTGTACGCCGCGGTCAGCTGCTTCATGGTGCGCCTGCGCCGGAAGAACGACGGTGAGGGGGCCGCTTGCTGTTGCTGGTCAGGCTGGTGGTTGTGGGTGCTGCTGCTGCTTTGCATGCTGCTGCTGCTGCTGCTGCTGCTGCCGCCGCATCTGTGTTGCTGTGGGTAACGATGGTGGCAGCGCTGCCAATGGAACCGCGCCCTCACCTCACCGCTTCTCTGCTGCCTGCCGCTGGCTGCCACCCAAGCAACGGGTGTGTTGCGCACTTGTGGGGCTGTGCACGCCGCTGACCCCCTGCCCACCGCCCCTCCCCGCTGTGGACGCAGCCTGGAACGGCGCTGCGTCCGGCTGCGCCACTGGGCTCGCGCTAGGCTGGAAGCAGGGCCCGCTCAGCGCGCTGCAGGTGCGCCCAGACTGCAGCTGTAGCGCCCCTGTAGCGTATGAGTGCAGCCCTGCAGCTGTAGCGCCCCTATCGGACGAGTGCAACCCTGCAGCTGTGCGCTTGGGGGCTCCATCAGCATGCTCTGCCGCCTGGCGCACTCTGCCCGCATGCCCTCGTCTCCGCCCAATGCCTCTGCCACTAACAACACCCTCCTGACCGTGTTGCCTCCCCCCGACCGCAGAGTTGTGCCATGCTGGGAGCCTTCTCCTTCTTTGTGGACGGGATGGGGGGAGCCGAGGCAGAGGCGGCTGTGGCGGCAGGGCCCAAGCGCGGCAGCAGCAGCAGTGGACGTGGCAGCGGCAGCAGCGGCGGCGGCGGCGGCGGCAGCAGGCAGCGCAGCCCAATCGAGCTGCTGCTCTCGCCGGCAGTCCCGCTGCTGGCAGCATTTGCGCCCTGCGCGTTTGGGGGCTCAGAGGCCTGCGGCAGCGGCAGCGGCGGAAGCAGCGCGCTGGGGTGCCGTGTGCGGCGGTGAGCCTGCCACCCTGCCACCCTTGTGCTGCCATGTGGCGCACAGTTCCACCGCTGTGCTGCGTGTGTTCTGTCTGATGCATCGTTCTGTTCCACAATTTTTCATCCTGCTCCCCTCCTGGCCAGTTGTTCTGCTCTACCCTGCCCATGCCTGCTCCCCTTCCCTGGCCAGACCTACATCGACGCGCAGAGCGCCCTCCTCTGTGTGCCTGCTTTTCAAAGCTTTTGTGTGGCGTGGTGGCGCGGTCTAACACGTGAAATAGTAACATGTGCAGGGCGCTGAGCGTGACAGAGCTTGTGAGGGGCCTGTGCGGCCCACATGTGGCTTTGAAATGTGGAGGACAAAAAGCAGTGGGGTGATGGGTAGGGCAGGGCTGTGGGCTGGCATGGGGCTGGCGGGGGGCAGGCGGAGGGCAGGGTTGAGCGCTGGCTGCACTGGCAAACAAGTGATTTGAGAGAAGGATGGTGGGGCCGCATGTTGGGCACGGTGCTCTCACCCGGAGCGGGTTTAAAATTAGGGAGGCTGGCATGTGTTGATAAGGTTGGGAGGGGCTGGGCATCGCTAGGGAGGAGGGGTGGGAAAAGCGCTAGGAAAAGGTCAGAAAAGGTGTGAGCAGGCTGGCGAAAGATGCGGTTGGGGTGGGTGGAGATGGGGGGTGGGTGGTGGTACACGCATAGTCTGGCACAAACTGGAGGTGCCCCGGGCCTGCCCCGCCAAGCCAGGCGCAAAAAACGCGTGTGGGGGCATTGCGCCGCAGAGAACAGCTTGTGGACCCAGAGGGCAGGGAGGGGGAGGGAGCGCGGGTATGGTACTTTGTGTACGGGCGCTCCAGCGCTGGCGGTCGTGCCACGCCACGCCACGCTACGCCACGCTGCGCTAGTGCAGCCGTGGAAGTGATGGGTAAGGGCTTGCGGGTGCACGGCTCACTGGCTGGCGGTGGCAGCGGTGAGCAGCTTGGCCGGCTGGGGGGCGGCTAGCGATGCGGGGTGCTGGGCCTCGAGCGCCGCTGTTGCCACGGAGTACATGTCGGGGAAGAAGGGGTAGGAGCGCACGATGGCCACCGCTTTCTGCAGGGGGCACACAGCAAGGGGCAACAGCAAATGCGCAGTATATTTGGATGCAAGGGAACGGGACGCGGGTGTCGGGGAAGGAGGGGTGGGAGTGCACGATGGCCACCGCTTTTTGCGGGTAGGGGCAAAGGGCACATGCACACAATACATCAGTAGAAAGGAAGCAGGACGTGGCTGTTGGGAAGAGGGGGTAGGAGCGCACAATGGCCGTGCAGGTGCAGGGGAGGGGGCGGGTGTGTGGAACGCAAGGGGCGGGGAAGCGGTGCGAATGGGTGGGCAGCGCCATGCACACGCGTTGTGACTGCACACTGTGGGCTGACGCCACACACCGCTGCATCACGCCATGCTCCCGTGCGTAGCATGCACATGCACCACAACTGGCGCCCCATCCGGTGTTGGTGACTTGGCGAGAGCACCCCTGCTGCTCCGGGAAAGCACGTGCAGGACCGGCAGGCAGGCACTGCGGGCAGGTGAGAGGCTGTGCCGCATGTGCAGCGGGATTCTGCGTACCTGGCGCGGGGAGAGGGTGAAGCCAAAGGCGTCCCGCACGAACGTCATGCACACGCAGTGCTCTCGGTTCATGTTGGCAGTCAGGTCGGCGGTGGCCTCGTGCACCTGCGGTGCAGTCAGCAGCACGTGCGGTACAGTCAGCAGGGCCCCTGAGCCATGTGGGAAGTCGAGTCGGCAGGTGCCTTTGTGTCCTGCAGCAGTGCAACGCCACCAGTGGCTGCAGCAAGCGGCCCCTTGCACGCTGGAAGATGCAGTTGCATGCAGGAAGCTGCTGCGGTGCCACGCTGCAGCGCGCGCAGCTTGCAGCCAGCACTGCAGGCAATGCATATAAAGGGCGCAAGCACACGCAAAGGCACACACATACAGAGAGAGACACACACACAGCCGCCCCCCACCTTGAGCCAGGTGGCAGTGACGTGCTGCAGCGCGCGCAGGCTGGTGGGCACCTCCTCGTGCAGCGCCTGCAGGCGCTCAAAGATGTCCCGCCGCTCGGCGCACACCTCCCCGATGCTGCGCACAAACTGGGAGCGGGCCGCCGCCAGGCGCTCCAGCTGCCCCTCGCTCAGCTGCAGCGCGGTCTGCAGATGCACAGCATGCGCAGCAAGGGCGGGACAGGCGGGGGCGGGAAGTGATGAAGAGGTGGAGGTCGGGCCGAGGGCGCTCCAGCCGCACGGCAGCCTGGGGGGGCGGGAGGGCAGTGCGCAGGCATGCCGGAGTTGGGCAGGGAGGGTGAGGAGGGCAGCACAAGAGCAGGCAAAGGCGGGCAGGGGGGGAGACGAGGGCAGCGCAAGGGCAGGCAAGGGCGGGGCAGGGAGGGTGAGGGGGGCTTGGGGTGGGGCAGAGCTAGGGGATGCTGCACGCGCACCGATCCCGCCTCCCCGCCACCTTGGCAGGCCGGCAAGGCGTGCAGCTGGCAGCGCGCGCGGCGTCACTCATGTGCACCCTCGCCCCCACTGCCCCCCACTGCCTAACACATGGCACTCACCGCCACGCCCTCCCACTTATGCATGTCCTCTGCGCTGACTTGGGAGCGCCCGTCATCCAGCGCGGCAGCAAACAGCCGCTGCACGTTTGTCGGCTGGTAGACGGCGTGCTCAAAGCAGAAGGATTGCTGTAGGGGCAGGCGGGGGGGTGGGGGAGGTGGGGTGCCGTGAGAGACGGGCGGGCCAGGGGGCACAGTGGGGCAGCGCACGTCAGCAGGATGCACACACACACGCCTTGTACTCACACCCACCCACAGCCCAGCCAGGTCCCCGCCAGCCAGCCGCTCGCCCACCTCCCTCACCTTGGCCTGCCCGCCCGCCCCCGCCAGCCAACCGGGCCCCGGGCAGCCACACACAAGAGCAGCACACCAATGGATTGGTTACAAGCAATGCGCACTCAAATCCTGATGCTGTGCACCTCTCGCTGCGTCACATCCCGCCCTGAAAACACGGCCACCCCCGCGCACCCGCCGCGCAGCCAACCCAATCCACGACACAAAACGCAGCAGCTGACCACACTCTGGCAGGACGGACTCACCCCCTCCATCAGTACGCTGTGCACCTCCTGCTGCAGCTGCCTGTCCCCCCCCCAAAAACATGAACCCTGCTTCCCCACATAAAACATGAACCCCGCACCCATCACGCAGCCCCGCCCAGGAGACGAGCAACATGTTTCTTGATTTGCTACTGATTTGCTACTGATTTGCTACTGGATTTGACGGGAAAAGCACGCACCCCCTCCATCAGTATGCTGTGCACCTCCTGCTGCAGCTGCTCCGACTTGACCGCCAGCGTGTCGTCTGGGCTGC